>JAZHYW010015953.1:0-64280 GCA_037355805.1 Ixodes ricinus | reverse complement strand
CGGCTCAAACCGGCCAGTTCTCGATCGGCAGTTTTCGGGCAGAAAGAAAACGAATTTCAATCCCCAAATTGTCTTCTGGGTAGTTGGGCTCTCATATGGCGTTTACAAATAAAAACCTTGGCGAGCATAAATACCGTATTACCCCAGTAAGAAATGCAAGGCAAAAAAAGACAAAGCAGAATCGTAATAATTAATCCACTTCCTGCGTTTCCACTTTTTGCTAGATAATGAGCCCTTTATAAAACTCTAATTCCTTCATCTTGTTGGCTGTGGCGCGATAATAAGATTCTAGGCACTTCGTCACGCCCCACGTTTCTTAGGATGTCGGTGACGATAGAATAACTGAAATCCTGATTGGTTTGTCGCTATCCATAGCGACTGAAACAAGAAACATTGGGCACGCGGAGAAGTGGCGGCTCCATTGCTCAAACGTGAGCTGTTTATTTTGTGGCGTCGCCTATCCTAGTGGCTGAAACCAGAACTGTTGAGTAGGTCAGGAAGCCGTGGGCGTGTCACATGCCAGTACGGCGGAAGCTACGGTCCTTGCAGGCTAATCGGAACAACGGAGCTCGGGGCGCGACTACGTATCGTGGACGATAGCGTTTACTGCGGATAAGTGTAAGGCTTTCGCTGCGTCATGCCTCTACTATCCGTGCGTCGCTCTGGTATGCGCAGCGCATGTCGGAGTCGTCCGAACGCAATGTACAGCGTGGTGTTCGCCCTTTGCCATGTTACGAGGAGAAGAGGAATAACGCTGGGCCCTAACTCTGCGGGCTCCGCCTGGCCGTTGGCGGTTCGCTATAGCTGAACAAAGGCACGCCCAGTGATGTACACAAGTGACAAAAGGAGACAATAACATAAAAAAATGTAACTAAATTTAGCGCTTTAGTCAGTGAGGAGCAAAAAAAACGTCAAGGTGATTAAAATGAAAACGCAATTTAAATCATACCCGATTTACTATGATGATATAAAACGAACTTCTGCTCGCACAAAAAAAAAATCAAAATTATTTATTAATGTTTTTACAGTTTATTTATTGTTTGGTGCTTTCTATCTGCATTTGTTATATGTCGAAACCAAATATTCACCAAGCAAGAATGATTGCAGCTGCTTGAGCACGAGCAAACGGTGGTGCTCTTGAGCTGATAGGGGAGGTTGAGCTTTCTTTCAAAATTGTATCCTCCACTTCGTTCGTTTGTGACTTGGTGTCTTATTGCATGCAAATGATCACACGAAAAGAAAAGAAGCGAAAACAAGTTGAAAAATAATGTAACTTGCCAGCAACCCAAAACACACAAAAACGACCGTTAAACCGTTAAAGATTGGACATTAATGCAGTTCGGTGAACGAATGTGAGCCAGCCAGTAACAATCTGAAGAAAAAGAAAACAATGCTTAATGAGTGGCAGAAACTTGCGATAACCTTCTTCTTTTGACTCACTGCTCTGTCCTTCTATGGTCTTACTCACTGCTCTGTCCTTCTATGGTCTTCACAAAGTCCCTTTGATATTATTCCCCCCGTAAGCGCGGGTGTCAACAAAGTGTCACAAGAACGACATTTTTTTGCTCCTTTGGACGTTGTTTCGTGCAGCGAAAACAGAGCTTTGTGGTGTACGTCATCCTTACACTATTCCTACGTCAATGTACCACCAACTCGCCCAAGTCGATACACTCCTGCAAACACCCGCCTGCGTAGAGCCGCCGCTGCTGGTCCCGTATAATTACTCCGTCGGGTCAAAGCCGGCGAACGCGACGCAGGTGGTTTTTCGAAGTTGCTGCAAAACATGTCAGTTGTTTTCGCGGCCACGCGGAACGAAACACACCAGCTTTCTTTTTTTCTATTCTTTTTATGTTGTTGCGCACGTGTTAGTTGCGAAAATGTTTCTGGGATGTGGATGGTAGTAAATGTACCTTGTGTGTGTGGCCTGCGGATGGGCTTTGTTATTTTAACTGCCGTGGCCACGATATAAGGCGAACGATTCAAACAACGCGCCGCTGCAAAGTGCACTCACATTTGTGTGTCATCGATCTACAAACAAAAAATGCGTTTGGTGCATGACACATGCACCGATGAAGCCAACCAAGCAGAGGTAAATGTGCGTCGTCACGACCCTCGTCTTTTTTGTTAGTTCGCAATCACCGGCTATACCAACAACGCACTAAATACAAATTTAAACTAAAATTTACGTTGTTTATTTTTTCTTTTATTTGCTTCAAGTACAACGCACAGCATACTGGAGGTTTGTGGAAAAAAGCTGTCACAAGGCCAGCTTGACAAAGCCACAGGCCCCCACATTGGAATTTATGCAGCACTAAAGAAATAAGCAACATAGGATGCACTTTACAACATTAACAGTAAAAACAAAAATAAAGCGAAGTAACAATGGACACAGTCAAATTACGTCACAACCACGCAAACAAATGTAAAACAAAATCGCGTAAATACACAGCAGTTCTCAACGTTTGCTAATATTACGCTACATTTTGTTTTGTATCAGAAAATGGCGAATGGGGGCTGAATTAACAAAGCAATCATTTAAACGTAATATCTAAAAGCTCGACATTTTTGCCAGCTAATCTGTTTAATAATCTTGGTAGTTTGTTTTTCAACGTATCTTGCGCGTAGATTGTTCTAGGACTGCTAACTTTACAAGGATCACTATGGCGTGTTGTGTAGGCTGTAGTACCACTTTGTAAGTTAGGTGGTTCTTTTTTCTTTTTTTAACGATGATTTAGTTCTTATTTCTTGCTTAAATGCTCTAGAAAGCAGATAGTCGCACATTTTTGGGATTGGTAATACATTATATTTTACGAACAACTCAACTTTGAAAGTAAGACGGAATATTTTCAATAACTTTTAGCAACCGTTCTTGTAAGACATGTATTTCATGTAGATTTGCTCTAACTGTGGGTGCCCAGACTAAATGAAAGCAATTAAGACTAGATGAAAACAAGCTGTTATAAATTAAAATCATACCTTTTCGTGGCAGTATCTGTCGATTACGATATACAAGTCCGACTATTTGGAATAGCTTAGCGGCTACGTAATCGATATATGTATACCACGACAACGTTCCTTGAAAAACAACCCCTAGTACCCTAGATACAACTGCAATGGGAGTCGAATTTTGCACTATTGGCTGACTGAACCCTACATTTTTATTTTTGGTACGAAATGGGACTGTTTTTTTTGTTTATATTTATCTTTAAGCTATTTTTGTACGTACATTTGTCTAGTTTTTGTTACGTTAAATTTTCTTTATGAACTATTTCATTAGAAAGCTTTCAATTTATAGCTATGCTGGTATCATCATTGAGTTAAGCGGAGACATCAAGCGCCGTAGCATATAGGCTGAGTTCTGACTGAAGGCCGACACACATGGGGCATATTCTCGACGAATTTACGCGGGTTTCAGCAGGCGTAATCAAGGGATTTGGCTGGCGCTTTTTTCACAGAAGGGAAGAGGGGAATGTGGCCAAACCACACACGACGCTTTTCGTCGACGTCTCCTCGGCGTTTGGTCCGGTGTAGCCCGACTCGCGCCTTTCATGAAAGGAGGCAAAATGTAGACCGGCTGCTATATTATTGCGTTCCGTAAGGCGACAGAAATAACTGAATGTTAATCAGCAACCAATGCCTAATTTTCTAACGGCTGTTTCATAAATGTTCGTTGGAAACGTCAAGTTGCCAAAAACTCCCGGCAGGAGGAAGGCCGCGATCTCTGCTCAAAACCCTTCCATTTGAAATTTTTTCACACCGCCCGCAACATAGATGCTATTTTCTTCTGTCTCAGTCGTTCATCGCTCGTTCCAAAGAGATATGGTAATTTCGTACAGTTCGCCGATAACCCGGCGAACGCGACAAGCGAGCTCCCATTTCGGCGGCTGCGCCAAGCCAGCCAGCCGGCCGCATAGCTAGGCAAGCCGATTCTCGGGCAACTTCCGGTTCTCAACTCGGGAGCTGATTGGTCGGCACTGCGCCGTACGCTTCCGGATACGCCACGCCACAATACGCCGAAGCGCCGAGATCAGTCGCGGTCGAATCGTGGAATACGCGCGTATTTGCACCGACCGAGGAAGCGCTCGTCTTGACTCCCGCTGTACGTCGGGATTACGCCCGCCAAAACGCCCGTAAATACGTCGCGAATACGCCCTATGTGATTTGGGCTTTAGAATGGCGCCGCGTAACGTTTCCGCAATGTTTGTTGTGCGCTAGGGGCAACTAGGGGCAACGACATCGGGGGCGCTCGAGGACAAGTAGCCAGCGTCAGCAGCATCGCCGACGGCCAGCGTTAATCGCCGCACTTACTGCTTTCGGAACGCAGAAGGAGGTATCGATACGTGATTGTATACTCCGTTTCGCCTTATGCTGTACCGCAGACAAGGCCTAGAAGCGCGAGCTCATAGCGTTGGCAGGTGCTCTTGACGCGCGAGAGCTTGTGCCGCCGAGATGTGCCCTAGAGCAAGGAGCTCGCCCTTGTAGCCTTTCCTGCGGTACATCATAAGGTGAAATAGAGTAGCGTCAAAGTGTTGTAGGAGGGTTCATATTTAAAAGGAAACAAAAGCAATACTGTATTTGTGATAGAAAACAACGTAAATTTTCTTCATTTGACCCACAGGAAAACGAATATCGAGATTATTCTTTAATTTGGTGCACGGTGGCTGCAGAAAATATTTTTTAAAGTACCGTCGAAGCCCCTCCTTCCCGGAGCGTGACGTCAGTCTCAAGAGTTTTCGGAATTTCCGCTTCCGCGCATCTTCACCGCCTATCAAAGCGATGTACGCGCACTCTTTCTATTTAAATTTAAAAAAAGAAAACACGTCAGAAAAGCACGTCACGACTGATTCCATTGCCAGGGAATATAGAAAAGTGTCTGCTCTGTTCCGCGGGAGCCGCCATGTTTGTTTATGCTCACGCCATGACAGTGTTGGGGATCTGCGCTTTTTTGCAAGACTCCATTTTTCTAGAAACCTTCGCACATATCGTGGTGCAGGAACCTCAGAAATGCATAGTCACGAAGCTCCAAGAACTACACCAACGCCAAAGGTGCTGTAAAAAGCAAAAAGAAATTGTTTTATGCGCAGCGCCTTTTTTAACAAGAGCCTGCGTTTGAAATTATTAGTGAGTTTTAGTCTTGAGTATTCGCGACTCCAGCGAAAACGCCGAGAAGCTCAGAGTGGAGGTCGTTTCGACTCTGTCGTCTGCTATCGCGGCTTGCTTCTCGTATAGACCTTTTTCTCAAGGGCGTCGCCATCTTGAATTGTCGTCACTTCCAGTATGGGCGAAAACATTGTTTTGCCATCGCCACGCCAATAGAATACATTTAGGATATAAGTGTAACCGTTACAGATTTTCATTTTGCCTCTCCTCTCTCTTTTTTGCTATTTGCAGGCTGAAATTTTGTATTATTTTTTGTCGCCCATACCGGATATGCCTAACAGGTGGCTGAGGACGAGAGTACAGGAGAAAGGGTCTATAGGCAGCATAGAAACAAACATCGTTCCCAGTAATTATTTTTATGCTTCCGCCGTGTCATTCCTACACACTGACTAGAGGAAGGTTTCTAGCCTCGAAAACTCGCTTTGCTTTCATATGTAACACCGATTTTACGCTGCAGTGCAAGACATTTATGGTGGTCCGCGTGTTGAACGACGAAAACGACCTCCTTTCGTTCGCCATTTTGCCTGACCAACGCGCCCCGTATAGTTCGCTGGAGTCGCGAATACGTGCCGACGGAAGCACAGGGCAATTGCGTTAGCGTTGCGTGTTCCACACTGAGCGTGCGCGGATATTCAAACTGCCTCTTGAATTGGCGAATGGCGACGACGCGCATGCGCAGGCTGAGCACGTAACGCTAACGCAAACGCACAACACTTGCGTTTGCTTCTATTCGCAATACTAGAACTCTTATTTCCCATTCTTATCGCTGGGGGATAGGATGTCGGACACTGGTCTATGCCTGGCGCGTTTCTAATGGCACGCGCTGTCCACACGAGTGACACGCGCTTGCCGGCACAAAGCTATGTGTATAACGTAACGGCTGGTCGGTGGGTTTTCATGTTTTCTCACGTTTAGAGACATCTTTAAGAAAAAAAAAAAGAACGTAATATTGAAATTCACGGGATAAGAATACCCTAGAATTCACATCTAACTCGTTTTTCTCAAGAGCCTCTTTAGCTTAAACTTGGGGAAGAGAACGAGAAGGACGAACAAACACAAACACGAAGTTTGTGTTTGTCCGTCCCTTCTCGTTTTTCTTCCGCAAGTTTAATTATCCCTACCAAACCGCTCGTTCTGTCCTTACTCTTTAGCTTCTCTTCAAAGATTTGAGCTGACTTTTTTACCAACGCAGCCTCTGTTCCAGCACGTCGTGGAAGCCAGCGCTGCCGCGAGCGCAGACATGTTGATACAATGGTCATGCGGCTTCTGGCGCATTCCAATAGGCGCCTTGAGACTCAATTTTTTTTTTGTATTTGTTAGTGGTTTAGGTACATTTTTAATAGGTTGCGCTCTTTCGGGGTCGAAGGCAACCTGTATATCTAAAAATAATTTCTTAGTCTATATCTGTGCTCAATGGTGTATGCTTGCGGAAAAGACGCTTGGCTACATTGTACGACAATCAGCGACCGTCCTGGCTGGAAGGTATCTCAGCCTAACCTCAGCGCGTGTTTCGAGGTTAAGCCAAGACCTCACTTCCAAGGGTGTATAGAATGGGTGTACACACTAAAACAGGAGGGTGTATACTTACACCCTGTGTTCCATATAATGATATAATACACCCCAAAACTACAGTCCGACGTACAGCGCACTGATGTCGATCGGATGGCAAAAACTTTCACGAGAGCCGTGATAGCCGTGTGGTAAAACTTATTAAAATAACCAATGTACGTGTTACTTACTACAAAAAAGATATAATCGGAATTTTCTTGGTCCTACTGCAAACCTTCAGTGTTTCCTTTTTGTGGTCTTTGAAACGTGCACTTTAGCTATCTAATAAGTTATATCTAGGGTTCCGCGTTTTCGGTGTCTATTTTTTTCAAAATTCGGCGTAATTTTTTCGGTGTTTATTTTAAAACTCAATTTTCGGTTTTTTTTCGGCGTATATTTATGCCCACAAGAGTTTATCGGCTTTTTTTTCGGAGAATATGAAATAAACTCCAACGGACACCGGATCAGATGATCCTTGTAGCTGTGATATTTGTGATCACTCAAAGAAAAGCCGCACAGATACACTGGAAAAGGAATAGACATTTTATTTGGCAAATGTGTGCAACTTTAAAAAAAAAACAAGAAAAAAACACACAAGTACAGACAAGTCAGATATGAAGCCTATGCCCAAAATCATGAAACTTCACCTTCTGTACATCAGGATTACGTGATCTTCTTATAGCACACACACATGTACTTTCCCCGGTTCTCCTCGTTGATCCGCACTCTTTCTTTCCTGTTATTATGACACTGAGTTTCGAGAATGCCCTCTCAACGCTAACACTGGACACTGGCAGGCTGAGGAGATGAACCGCCGCCTGAGCTAAAATCGGCCAACCAACCAATTGTGACCGACAAAAGAGACACGGTGCGCCGTTTCGAAGCACAACACAGCATCCAGAGCCTGCATCAAGTCAGTCTTCCTTACAGCGAATTTGAAAACACGCGCGTACATGTCGAAGCCATGGTGCATTTCGGACTTCACGTTCCGATCAATTATGCGCACATTAAACCAAAACGTTGTGATGGCACCCGTGTATCCCATACATTGGGACACGTTTCGATAGACACGGTCGTTTCACTTTTTCGCCACTGCTCTGCGGTACGGCTGGAAGGTCAAAGTGGCCTTTTCCGGTTAAAACTTAATTTTAGAAAATAGATTCGATGTACTTTTATCGGTTTTTATCGGTTTTATCGGTTTTTATCGGTTTAAATCGAAAATGCCGAACCTAGAAACTTATCTTTTTTGGTCAAAACCGAATTTTCAAAAAATGATTCGGCGTACTTTTATCGGTTGTTATCGTTTTAAACCGAAAACTCCGAACCCTAGTTCTATCGCACCGTTATCAAGCCGCTCTTAAAGTTTGCGGCCGTCTGTTCAACTACAGTGCGCTGCACGTCGAACTAAAGTTTTGGGGTGCATTATATGGGACAAAAGGTTGTAGGATGGTACTCTTCTTTTTAGAGTGTACTGGCGCGAAACTAGTGCAGGCGTACGCAAAATAACGGGTTTAAACCGCCTTGTCTCGTAAAATTAACAGCCCAGTGCCACCACAGTCTTTTATTATTTCCTGCTAGAATGGGTGTATGGATGCATGAATAAATCAATAAATCAAAACATTTTGTCCATGATTTGCCAAAGTACGCTCCGGCCCATCGTCCAATTTCGCTCGTCGACCTTGGGCGAATACAACAAGAGCTTCTGCTGCGCTTAAATATATGTCCACTAGCGCCTCTTTCATTGGGCGGTGCTGACTGCTATAGACCTTATTCGCATAACTTCCTACCAGCGGCCTACTGATGCACCGGGATCGCCCCACTGACATTGGATATGCAACCGCCAATTGTATGGGCCAAAAGCTTAGAGACGGACGTTGTTAAGTTAGTCGCAATGTTTTTTTTTTTTTCGTTTTTAGTGTTTCAGAATGTTCGAAAATCTGTGGTCGTATGGCTTGCACTGCGTCGCCTATGGGTGCACAACTAATTTTAATAATTATAACAATTGCGGAATGTGCGTTGATCATACGATGCTTCAGCGCGAAGGTCGCTGCAATTTCATTTATCTTTTCATGTTCCCCAAGCATTCTTACTTATAAAGTCATTCGATTGCTTGTGCGAACCGCTTGGGTTTTGCACCAGACAGGTCGTGACGTGTTATGCTCAAGAATACTTCATCTAAGGAAAACTGACCGATTCCAACCCGGTGCCGCAACTCCGATTAGGTTATCACTGCAAGGTATGTCATTATTCCGTGGCATGTGAAGGGCACGAAAACGTCTACCTGCCACCACTCAAGATGCAACTATCGAAAGGCCGAGAGCTTACCCTGCTTAAACTAGATTGAACTAAAGCCCTTTATATGGAAAAGTAGCGACATCCTTTGAAGAATGCCGCCTGCTATCTTGGGCCGATCCAGGCGGCGCTACCGTTGACGCGAGGGTGTAAAAAGCAAAACATAAAGAAAAAAGGTGTGCGCGTCAAAGGAAGGAGTAGGAATGCCTCTGCTGTCGGAGTGCTGTGCATGCTATTAGCTCATGTCGCCAATCAAATAATGCCGACTGTGCAACAACACCGCTATGATCGTCTTTCCTTGAGCACAGTCTTCGAGGTTGGTAGACAGTGACAGTGCGCTTTTAGTCTGTGTGTTAGTGATGCAAAACTATCGATAAATCGACTATCGATACTATCGATAGTTTTGAAAAAAGTATCGATAGTATCGCAGAACTATCGATAGTCGACTATCGATCGTACTATCGATAGTTTTTCGATAGTCGACTATCGATAGTACTATCGATAGTTTTTTTTACTATCGATAGTCAGATTTTTGGCGGCTATGGAGACTATCAATAGTAGTATCGATAGTTTTGCAGCACTACTTCAAGGTCCAGCCAGATTCAGTGGGCTACCGAATAGTTTAGGTTTGCAACAGTGGGGTACTTTTGTTTTTCTTTTTGTGTTTGTTCCGCGGTAGAAAGGGCGCCGACTCTTACAGAAGGCACCAGCTAGTGCCGCCTAAAGCCCCTTTATACAGAAAAATAGCGACATCCTTTGTAGAATGCCGCCTGCTATCTTGGGCCGATCCAGGCGGCGCTACAGTCAACGTGCAAGCGCGAAATAGCAAAATATAACAATTTAGAGTGTGCATGAGGGACGAGCAGAGAAAAGGAATGCCTATGCTGTCGGGGTGCAGTGCATGCTATGAGCTCATGTCGCCAATCAAATAACGCCGACTGTGCAACGTCACGGCTTTCATCGCCTTTCTTTGAGAACATTCTTCGAGGCTGGTAGACCGTGACAGTGCGCTTTTAGCCTGTATGTATGTATTTGCGTGTCTTTCAGCCTTTGACTGCGCTCTGACTCAAGTATAGGAAAACCGTCTGCTATCTTGGGCCGATCCAGGCGGCGCTACAGTCGACGCGCGGGTGTAAAAAAGCACAACATAAAGTTACAAGCTGTGCGCGTCAGCGGAGGAGGGAGATGTCGCTACATTTCTTATTCAGGGGCATTAGTGCCGCCAAAGCTGGCGCCGTATGCTCCGCAGTCTGCGTGCTCGCCGCAGTTTGGCGCGCATTTGTAGTAGTATTCGGGTGCGGAGCGAACGCAGTTGCCGCACCGCCGCTCGCCTCCCTTCCTCCTCTCTTCGCCCAAACTCCCGCCTTCGTCATCACTGAAAGGTGAACCAAAGTTGGGATGATGAGTGCTTGGGCTAGTTGGTGTCCCATTTGAAAAAAAAAATAAAGCGAGAAAAAGAGAAGAGGGAGCGACGCAAACTACTAGTGTCGCAAAACTACCGATAGTAAATTGTCGACAGTACTATCGAAAGGTTTACGATAGTCGACTGTTGATAGTTTTCCGATAGTCGATTAACGATAATTTTCTGATAGTCGACTATCGATAGTACTATCGATAGTTTCTCGATAGTCGACTATCGATAGTACTATCGATAGTTTTTTTTTACTATCGATAGTCAGATTTCCGGCGAGCATAGATACTATCGATAGTTTTGTATTACTAGATCGAACACAGTTGCCGCACCGCCGCTCGCCTCCCTTCCTCCTCTCTTCACCCAAAATCCCGTCTTCGTCATCACTGAAAGCTGAACCAAAGTTGGGATGGTGAATGCTTGGGCTAGTTGGTGTCCCATTTGCAAAAATAAAGCGAGAAAAAGAGAAGAGGGAGCGACGCAAACTACTAGTGTCGCAAAACTATCGATAGTAAACTGTCGACAGTACTATGGATAGGTTTACGATAGTGGACTATCGATAGTTTTATGATAGTCGATTAACGATAATTCTCCGATAGTCGACTATCGATAGTACTATCGATAGTTTTTCGATAGTCGACTATCGATAGTACTATCGATAGTTTTTCTATAGTCGACTATCGATAGTACTATCGATAGATTTTCGACAGTCGACTATCGATAGTACTATCGATAGTTTTTCGATAGTCGAATATCGATGGTACTATCGATAGTTTTTTGATAGTCGACTATCGATAGTACTATCGATAGTTTTTCGATAGTCGACTATCGATAGTACTATCGATAGTTTTTCGATAGTCGACTATCGATAGTACTATCGATAGTTTTTTTACTATCGATAGTCAGATTTCTGGCGACTATCGATACTATCGATAGTACTATCGATAGTTTTGCACCACTACTGTGTGTATGTATTTGCGTGTTTTTCAGCCTTTGACTGCGCTCTGACTGGAGTATAGGAAGCCCGTCTGCAATCTCGGGCCAAACCAGGCGGCGCTACACTCAACGCGAGGGTGTAAAAAAGCCAAACTTAAAGATAAAAGGTGTGCTCGTCAGAGGAGTAGGAAGAAGATGTCGCTACCTTTTTTTATTCAGGTGCATTAGATTAAACTACTCAGATATACCCCTTCGCTGTGGAAACTTGATCTAAACACTAAACCGTGTACGTCCTAATTATTTCGAGAAGGCAAGGTGATTGCCTACTTTTCATTAGTTAGCTCGATTCAACCTGCCAAGTTCCAGCCACACCCACCATAGCCAAGTCTAGCCGAATTCCACCCCAAACCAAAACCGTTGCCTCCCCAGACTGATGTGCCGCCACTATCGGCCGGTATTTCGTATTTTAAACCGCTGGACGGCACCGTTCGGCGACGGATTTTTCAGGACAACGGCGACCTTAAGGAAACCTTCTACAGTTATTGAGTGAGTGAAAATAGAAAGTGAAAAGACGCCTGAATATTCTTTAAATCTTTTGTGAGCATCAATACGAAACTTCACGCAAAATTTCGCAAGTATGCATGGCTGGTGGTGTCGTGCCGTCACATCCGGCATGTTATTGTCAGAGTCAAAGGCCTTGACTTATACCAGGTTTTCATCACCATGGTTGATGGTTCGTACAAACATCATCGTGAAAAAATTAGGCTTCCTTCAATACCGTAAGTCTTGCCTTTATGAGAACGAAGTTATTTTACTGAGAAAGCAGTCAAGAGCTGTATTGGCTCTTTGCATAACGTTGCATTTGAGCTCCAGCTGTTGCCAACGAAAACGCTGTGTGTTTTCGGGTGCAATCAGAAAGGTTGGGTTCTGTTTAAAATCGATGTACTTGTGCGGCGGATGATTAAAAATTTTGATATTGTGCCTATGATATTCAGAAAAGAAATTACAATCTAATTTAATATTCTTCTGAAAGACAATTTTTCCCCGGACAATCACTTTAAGCTGTGCCGATATAATCCACATCTTCTAAGGAACACAGAAATAACGTAAACGGCCAAGAGAACTCCGGAAAAAACGACTGTACGTACTTCTCACGTTTAATTTGACGTCAATTTTATCTCATATCGTTCTTGTGTGTAGCGTCCTCTCATTTCAGATACCTCGTGAGGTAAAGTATATTGGATAATTATTTACAGTTTCAATTGGCATCCTTACGGCCAGTGAAGGGGCCAGAAAGTCATAGGAGGCGCAATTTGCAATTGGGACAGAATGTGACGTCAGCAATCTAATTTCCTTCCTTATTCTCATGGGATTGCGAAAACTAGAAACTTTTCTCCCGCGGAAAAATTTCTCTGGGACCACTCCCGCATGCCAGCGTAGATTCCGCCCACTTCTCAAGGCGAAATATCCTTACGTTAAACTCGCATACCTGTAAAGAGCACATCCTCTACCACCTAGCTTAACATACGATGGTGTAAACAGCGTGTTATTAGAGAGCTCTGTGTTCCGTAGAGGAGCACAAGCAAGCGCTGTGCGTTTGCGTTACACTTGCTGCTCCACCATAAAGATGCGCGTAGTCGCCATGCGCCAAGTGAAGACGCAGTTTTGGGCTACGCCCGTGAGCAATAGTGACGACGCTAGTTCTTTGAGTACGCAAATTTTTTGTGCAAGCTATTTTATTACTCCCTATCGACCTCTTAGCAACGAAGTTCCTTAACGTCAATTGTGTTTCTCAAACTTTATGTCTTTATTTGATGCGACCACCAGCGCCCATCGTACCACAGAATGCCTAAATGCGCGTACTCGTTGGGAGCGCGCACTTTCCTTATAGCTCGGGCTTGCGAATAAGACGTACCCGAGTGATATGCACGAATGTGTGACACAGGTTACATAAGAGGTTACAAAATTAGAAATAACACTTTTCCCTTCCGAGTGGCACGATTGCCTCTAAGGTATTCCATACAATTTCAGCTGCATGGAATCTGGCACTAGCAAAAAATATTGACCATCCCGCTAATCTCCGCGAACGCAGCATTGACCGTCCTTGAGTGTTGGCATTAAATAGGGCTACAATCGAATTATTCACCGATCAAATTTAGCGGGGAACGGACGTTCGCTTTCTTCGCTCATGTCACACCTCTACGTGACGTTACGTGTCTGCATTACTTGTTTGTTAGTTTGATTACTTACACAATCCTCCCCGCCCCTGCCCCCCCCCCCCCACCCCCCGAAAAAAAAAGAAAGATATGAAAACCAGTTTTCCTTTACATGTGCCTTTTTCTTTTCTTTTTTTTTTTCATGACATACCGATTTTGTAGTACGCTGTCCTTTTTAGACAACGTTCTCTATTCTACGTTTTAGCTTTCGATGAATTGCAGAGGACACTACGAGCAAACGAAACCAACATTATGCCGTGCGAGTATCACATGACCTTCGGAAGGAGAAGTGGGGGAGGTCACGTGACGCGTTCCCCGAGCTGGATTGGTTGGGATCGTCCGTAGCGTCCGCCGCGCACCATTGTAGCTTGCAAAGGGAAATGGACGTTTTACGACGAGCCACGTTACAGCCGCCATTGCTGACCTTCGCTTGCCTTAAGGTGCATTTACACTGGCGTTCCAATCGCAACCGTGAAGCGGATTCTCTCTTTCTAATGCACAAACGCGCTTAAAATTGTATTCGATCTTTAAGCAATGGCGTTCGCAACCACTTTGCGAATACGGTTCGACCGCCAGTGTGAATGAGGCATTACCGGGATGCTGAGCCGATGAAGCGGGCGTTCAAAAGCCTGCACTAAGTCCAATGCTTAGGAGAAGGTCACAGCAGAATCTAAACTGGCAATACCCTATTTTGCTGTGGTAATGATGAAGTGAAGCATACGGAATAATAGGAAACGATACTATAAGGGCGGTTATGGCGGCGTTTATGCACAGCTGCTGCAAAGCGTCCATAGAATAGAGATCATATTAGCCGCTCTATCTAGTAGAATTTAAGGTTTTTGGTTCTAGCCTCGCGACGTAAATACACAGCCGTCTACGGAATGCAAATGAGAACCGCTCTGAACCCCACTCATCCTAAAGCGGGAAGGAAAAGAGCGCGTCTATAGCAGAACGGAGGTGAATGACTTCCTTACGTGCTACCGAGGAAACTCGTTCGTACCTGAACGGCCGCCAAGAATGCCGTTCAATGTTTTGCCCTGTGTCACGGGGGCTCTCGATGGAGGCTAGTTGCACTTCTGAAAGCTTACAGCCCCAGGCCGTTACGGCACAAGGTGACAACTGCTCATTCAAATATTATTCGGAACTGTTTAACATGCATTGAAGTTGAAATTTTGTATGGCGCGGACTATCTACAGTAGGGGACTATAGGTATATTTGTTTCCAATATCGTTTAAAGTGACCAGCCGTAACCGATTTTATCAATGACGAATATGGTAATTACGATTTTTTATAATACAGTCCTGTCACGTTAATACAGACCCAGTTAATATAGACAGAACTTCTGGTGACAAACTGGGTAAATGCATGCAGTTTGGTCTTGTTCTTATAAACGGCTCACATCGTGAACCATATTACGGATGAACGTGAGTGCCCATATTAATGAAACATGAATGTACAAGTTAGTTTTGCGCGCTAATAAAGCAGGATAGGTACAATACAAAATTCAATTAGATTTGTTTTCGTGCAGATTTTTGCCAGGTGCGGACTATGAATCAAAAGCGTTTTATTCTTCAGATGCACACTATCTAAGCAAAACACTGTTCTTTTACGCCTAAATTTGCCCGGCGGACTATACACCACAGCTTTCTCAAGTGCTCTTAAATCCCCGTGATGTTCATGATGGTGATGCAGCTGGTGCAACTTCTGAACTCCCTATGCAGCTAGAATGTTCTGACACTTCCTTTGACTGTTGAAACCTGTTCAGCGCTATTCTCTAAGTATGTTGTCCGGCTTCGTAGTCCAAGCTTTCCGGCCTCTCTCGCAAGTTTCTACTTTATTTTTCTTAGGTACGCTGCGTGTCCCTTTTGCCTTATCTTTCACTGTGAGAAATGGGGCTGGTAAGTGCCCGGCCATTCAAGCGTTTCTGCTCGACGTTCACGGGAAACGAAGGAAATGAAGAACGTCGAACCACCCTGGACGCGATTTTGAAAACAATGACATCTGTTCTCCCTACTCCAAGAGATAATCAGCGTAGAGTCCTTCTCAGTCATCGCCAACAATAGTTTTTTCGGGTTGGGGTGGGGAGCGGATCAGTCAGGTCCGTTCGTTTGACTTGGTGCGGGTGTTGTGAAAACCATATGCTTTCCCCAAAATGTGCCTGAAAACGAGGTCCTCGGGATTCCGTTCGATTGGCAAGATTTGACTGTCGTCGACACTGTTAAGCTGTGTTATTCGAGATCGTTCTGAAATAGATCATTTTCGAATAACGCTGCACCGTGTGGTTCGTACTATGTATTGCTCAAATGATAACACGGGCTAAATCTGATGCCCTAATCCTTTCGCGTACATCGGTAAACATGTTATTTGTGCGCGGGAAATACGCCTGCCTTGCGGCTGTATTCTACTGTAAATTATTTTCAATAGCTAAGCGCGTCCAGTTCCATTCGTTCTGTCGCGAGCGTAAGCAACACAAATAGTTTACAGTTTCTTTTTTGCTTCAAATGTGGCTCAATGCTTTCTCAATTTCGCCAAGAAAATGCATACACCGTGAAACGTAAATAAGAGGGGACTGTCGAGAATTTAGCCGACTGCAGTCTTTGGAATTTCGCTTACTCAGGCTGCGCCTATTAAAATCGACAGTTTACTCGGTTGCGGTTAGCAGGGACGTGTGAGAGACTAGCCTAAAAACCCAGTGAGTAAGCTCGAAAAAGATCCCTTGCCCCTGGGGCAAAGTGTGTCTTGGAAGGGTGCATGGTCCAGAAGACACGGTAGTCGCGCACAACACGACATTCAGTAAATAAAGAAGAGAGTGGGTGCAAGCAAGGACAGCTGCCACAGGTATTGATGAGGGACCCAACGCGGATACTACTACAAGTAAAGTGGAGGCTACTTATGCTCGCAGACATTTTTACTAATCACGATCTGATTAGTAAAATAAATGCAGATATTTTGAAATTTGAAATTATTCTCCCTTTCTTTTCTCAAAGATCTATCTCAGTGATTGCTGCCGTTCCGCTAGAAGCGTTCAATGTGAGCTGCAAGCCTCATATCCGAGCTTACGTTCTTAACAATTTTTAGTTCATTAATAAAATTAAGAAAATTAATTAATTGTTCTTATTGCAGCTCTAAACGCACAATATAATACATCTTTAGTGAGCTGTAAAGGTGTGGTTGGAAGACCCTTTATGGTAAAGAAAACCTAGGAAGCGGAATTATTTTTGTATTATCTTTCTTTATTAGATGTCTATGCATTGCCAGGACCTTTCTAAGTCGCTACATAGTAAAAAAAGTTTTATAATATTCTTGACACGTTTCCAATAGATAATTGAAGTAGAAATTAGTGGCCTTCAAACAGTGCCTCGCTGTCAAGGTTTCAGTACATCTAATTGTAACGCAGTATTACAGCACATGAGAAACAATATCTTTTTATCGTTTCATTTGCAAATACTTTTTGACAATTAAGGTTTTCTTGGCATAATGCATCACTGAATCTGGTTGATCTTTGAAAGGAATATTTTCTTAAAGAAACAATATCAATACCTTGTTTCCATACTTAAGTACCCTTGTAAACCGTTAACCAAATATAATAAAATCTGAATCTACATCTAGTTTCTTATAAATTTCAAATATAATTGAGAGCCACTGGAAAACAAACTGGTCTTACCATTGCAGTAAATGTCAGCAGAACTTGCGAAAGGTTTGTTCCAACTTTCACATTGAGCAGGGCTGTTATTCAAGGGATGCTAAACCAAAATTTGAATCGGACAAGACAGGGCTGGAGAAACAGGCAGAACGTTGCAAAATCCCAAAACACCACTCATACAGCAATATCTCTAACGTTTGGCCGCATTTTAGAAAAAGAGGTGTGGCATTGAACATGACCGACGAGGCCGACGTGACATGTCGCGTCACGATTCTCATTGCCTCTCCCATTCGCTTCGTCTCCTCGAGCAGGTGAACCGGTGCGACGAGGAGAGAAGCGAGTCAGCTTCCCCTCATTTTTGACTATTCCAGTAGGATCATGACGTAATAACCCTTGCTTAATCGCGCCCCTGTTTTTTTCTTTTTTTTTAAGTACCACCATTTTTTTTGAGATATTAATGTAGGAGTGATATTCGGAGTTCGTAGCCTCCCGTTCAACGCTTCTGCGGTCTTATGCGAAATTTAAATTTCGGTACAGCATTACTTTAACAAGTTTCATGGGTTCCTGTCACTCGTCGTTATAGTTTAGTAAAGTCGAGGTCGCAGTTAGAACATAAAATAAAAAGGATACCTGGACTGCAGTGCGTAATCTAAGTTGGAATTCGTGTAAAAGTTTTTGGCACATTAATGTGGTGGTGTTTTCCATAAGAAAGACGCAAAAATTCAAATTTTAAGTCTTTTCATAAACCAAATTCGGGATTTCAAAATTTACTTGCTATTTTATAAAGATCAATACAATTATTTTTAAAATAATAATATTTTCTTTTACATGACTGATCTTCTTTAATTGTAGTTGTTTGGCGTTAAAGATTAGGATAAGTGTATAATTGGTTAGTCGAGAAAATATCAGATCTATTATAGTCCGTTGCAACTCAAGAAGGTAGGGCAAGGATAGAATTGGCCGGGAGGCGGAAGCAGACGGAACGCTAAAGAGAGAATTAGGTTTCTCCTCTCTTCTCCAGCGTTCCATCTGCTTCCTCCACCTCGGCAAGTTTGACCCTCACCTACCTTCTTGAATTGCAACGGACTATAGACAGTATTTTCAAACCTGAGTACCTAGGTTGTACATTTACATGTACTTTTCAAAATGTCACGGAAGTGATGTATCGGAATTTGTTTGGTGGAGGCAATGTCTACGAACAATCAGATGTCAATACGCCACTTTTGTGAGCTTTAAAATGTACATGTATATGCTCAACCTAATCCTCCAGGTTAGCAGGAGTACATTCTCAGGAAAATTACTTTCATATTATAAATACATCAGTTTCAAAATAATTGGATATCGTTCATATTTATTTTTGAAGGCGATAGCTCTTTAATGTGTGAAAATATGAAGGAGTAACCCAGAGAATAAAATAAAGCACCCTGGTAACCTAACTGTAATGCAATTTCATACAAGGCAGCAGTGTTAAATATATGTAAAAAAGTGCTTAAAGAGCTGAAAAGCTCTACAAGACCCACGATTCTTAATTTCACTCAACAGACAAAAGCGAAATATTAATTGTTCGTGTAGTGGAGCACCAGTTCATGTTTGTTTGTATCTCTAACGGTTTTTCACCAAATATAATTTCCAAGAAGAGTTCCTGTTCTACCGTTGTAGCCTTCCACCTTTAGTATTTATTGATTAGTTTTTCTTACGTCTATTTCACAGTGTACCAAATCGTCAGAAGGCGCTGGTTAACCTCAATGTTTAAAAGTCGACAACTTGTTTTTATATTTAAAGGGTGGTTGCATTCTTGAAATAGCATGTAACTTCTTGTACATAACAAATGCTTCGACGCTAGATACTGTATTTTTCGTCCTTTTAGTTTCACGTTTGTTAAGGTCGCACCTTCCCCCCCCCCTCCCTATAAACTGCCGTTTTCAGACATATATTGGTATATAAGTCGCACTTACATATATATAAGCTCGGCGCAGCAAAACTGCATTGATAAGCCTGCGTATATATATTGTGATTGGAGCATATGCACATCCCGGAGCCAGTTTCAATATGCTCGCCAACGTATTGAACAATAAATATGACCCACACGTCAAATCAGCTCGCTTAGCCTGCGTGCTTATACAAAAGACAGCATATAAGCCGCGTTCTTTTATAATACGCACCGACTGAAATTTTTTTATAAAAAAGCGCGACCGGGAAGTAGAGTAGTTGTCTTCATTCCCCCTTTCCAGAGTGCCACTATAAAGTTACTAAGTACCAATTTTCTCAATCCGGAATAGACGCCGAAAAACGATTTCCGACCTTCTACTAGAAAGGCACTTCGAGATCCGGAAGTCTCAATATGAAAGCGGATTACAGAGCAGCAAGTGAATTGACTCTATAGTTCCTCCCTTGCATCGTGACCCCCTTTGACACATCGTTTCTCACAACCCGCAAACTGGAACAAGTGGCGACCAAGCTAGCGTGCGTAGCATCGCGATCGGCTCCAAGGTGAATGAAACAAACTGGTCAGGCGAAAATTTAAAATGTTTCGCGCGGATTCTTTAACAGGTCATCATGGGGTACTGGAGATCAGAGGTCAGATTCTTATTATCCCTGGCACTTTGTTACGGGACTCGTGAAAATAAGGTAATGGTCTTGCGGTTGCTTTCTCGGAAATCATCTTCAATCTTGGCGTCCTTGAATGAGCATTTTATAATGAAGCTGTCTCAAATATACGCACCGTTATGTTCAGAAAAGGAACTTAAATGCTCCTTTGGCCTACTGATTAATTTCGGATTCACAGCATGTGCGGCGCGTTCTGAGCCATGCTGGGTATTTCTTTCAGCTTTTTGTCAGCTCAGAACGTCTGCTCAATTCTGCTACTATTAGCTAAATTTAGCGTCACAACTTAGGTTTCCGCAACATTTAGCGCAATTTAGCATTACAAATCAGGTTGCCCGCTGAATTCAGCGGAGAAGGCTTCCTGTCAAACTTAGCGGCACGGGCGTCCACTACATATTGCGTGTTAAGATTTTGCGTTATACGTTTTTGTGGCATTCTTTTTATGAAGCCCGAAAGCTTAACACAAACTGTTGTACACCAAGAATAGCTTAATAAAGTTAAAATTGTAGTAAGTAAGTAGCTCACTACGATTTCCACTTTATTTTGTTTGTTTTTTTGTAAAACATTTCGTGTTATGACATGCCTAAAAATAGTAACTAACTATTCTTAGGCAAGTCAAGTTGATAAATTTTTGAGCGTAAGTGCGGTGAGGATGCGGCAATATTATACTTAAGTAATTGTCAAGTTATATTTGTACACTCTAGTAGCACCGACAGATTATAATTCTTTCGACCAGTTGCGCAAGTTCCATAAAGTCAGCGGCTTTGACTTAATCAAATATTTAGGATATCGTTACTTAGATTGTATGCAGCAAGCTCATCCATATACAGTGTATTCAGGAAGCACTTGACCAAAACAGATTAATATTGTTCTAGGTATGAGATTACTTGTCTCCCCTACAAAGTAATCTTTTAGAGATAGTCAAAAGATAAACTTCTTTCACATCACCCTTCACGGAATTACCAGCCGTCGGCTTCTAACTTTCGGAACTTGCCAAAAAAACTATTATACAGGTGTTTTTGTAGTACATATACTAAAAATCTGAGTGCGTCACGCTCATATCCGCTCTATGAAAAAGTTAACGGGGGATCGAGTCACTGATTCAAAAAGCATTGCACTTTTTTTTTAACATGCCAGTCTTTTGGACCCGTGACGAAGCAACCACAAACTTTTTTCTATATTTATTTTTTAGTACCAACATTAGATTAGATCTACCTATCAACAAACGCTGTTAATAGACCAACATTTGATGTATATTACACAAACTTTCGATGATTTGCAGTGTACATTTTCCAATATCGCGTGTTCGCAGGTGAGATTGTGACTTTGTAATTCGCTCCTGCTGGGGTTCTAGTGTGTCCTGCAGAATTCTGAACCAAATCTATAAATAAACCGAGCAAGGCACCGACGTCTCACCTCCTGGACCTGATCTTCCGGAAGGGCTCCGGCCACGACAGACGCCAAGACCCCGAGTCCCAGGAGTAAGAGCCCGGCGGCGAAGACCGTCGGTTGTGGCATGAGCTCGCGCCGGTGCTCCGTCTGTGGACTAGTAGCCTGGGCGGCTGACTCGCGCAGCCAGGCATAGGTAGGAAGGAGCACAGATGCGCTTGGAAATGACGCGGACGACGAGGAGGGCTGGTGGGGAAGGGCTCTCACAGATGCGTCCCGACTCCCCGCCGCCGTCCGTGCACGCTCTACGCACGCGCACTGCGAATCAAAACCCAGGGTTACAGCGCGGGCCCCGCAGCAGGCCCCGAGGGTCAGCAGACTCGACGAAAAGACACGTGCACGGTCCGACTCCTCAGGGCGCTAACGCCATGAGATATCGGCTGCATTCGAAGAATGCCACTGTGTCTTGCGCCTCCAGATCTACTCCATTTCATCCTACGACGGAGCCCAGATGACGCTACGAGACGTCAAAGCCAATCAAACATCGTGTGAGTGTCACGTGATCCTTTGGAAGAGGCCCGCAGCGACGCCAGAGGATCGTAGTCACGTGATTACATTCACAACGTTGTATTGGCTGGGATGCCTCGCATAAGGTCCCGACGCGGTTTATCGTAAGGCAAAATGGAGGATAGCAATTTGGAGACGGTAATTCGACATGGGGAAAGTACTCGGAAGGCGGTGGTTTTCGGCGCCATGTATCGACGATTCCGGCATGATGGCTGCGTCGCCGGATGAGAAGAGGGGGAGGCGTGGCGGACCTTGGGGCAGCTTGTCGCTTGTTCCGGAGTGCTGGGGCATAAGGGGGGCTCTCCCCAGCCCTGAGACGGACTCGTCTTGGTACACCATAGCGATGCAATGAGTAGCGCAGCGAGGTGAATATCAGTGGCGGAAATTCGCCAGGCTGGGGGTAAGAGAAGCCGTTTACGAGATTGCGCTTTTTGTTTTGAAGCATCTCGTCGGAATAAGAATTACTTAATCCCAAGATGCATCTTTCTACAGCATGCGAATGCTGAGCATAGAAAAATCGAATCAGCGTTTTATGTAGTTAGTTTTAAATAAGAGCCTCGTGAAGTTGTTAATCTCTGCGCTACTCAGAATCGAACGGATTCTGTGCCTGCTCATCTAAATAACTCATTTTGCGGACAGCGCACAAAATATTAGGAATGAAATGATCTTCTTTTAATGGCACAATTTTTTTTCGATATTAGAGTATCTTCATTCAATGATTAAGCAATCAGTTTCTTTGTCTTATTTATATATTATATCAATTACCTAAAAAAATGTTGGGCGTTATATGTGAAAGCCTTTTATTGTGACGGCAAGGTACTACGATATTCTCTTGAAATGAGTGCCCCTACAGACGAGTTGCGTTAATTGCACGACGTACGCGAACCACACGGAAATGACGCTACAGTTTAAAGCTGTGGCCGCGGAAATCAGCCGTTACTCATGGCTGACATGGCAGCTCTGCTGTGAACCCCGTACGAGCTCTTGTAACACCAAAAGCTTTACTATATTTCAGACGTTAGAGTTTTTTTTTTCCATCTTTTCGATGCTTCAGACGTTGAATAGGATTGAAGACACAATACAGATCAGACGAACAACGAAATCTTTGAAGAAATATGTGTTGATGCCTAGATTCAAACCAAAGTCATATAATTATCGTTCAAGTGCGAAATCGCCACTAGCTCGGAACTGCAGATTTGGTTCTCCAGACAGAGCCATACTATTAGAATAGAGTAGGTGAAGGTGTGGGGCATATGTCGGAATATAAATGAATAACGAGAAATGAGCACTGCTGCCGTGGTATTTTTTCATACTTTGTCCTTTTTACGTCGCTTTGTTGTATATTTTTGCCTTTTAATATAACGAACATGGCCACATGAAACAAATTAATAAGAGGTTGGAAATGGTGATTACCCTGAGAAGAGATTTGCTGGATTCTGCCTATTGTCAAGCGATCAAACTTAAAATCCCAGCCGCACGTCTTCAGAAAGACTAGTTTTCTTAGACGATTGACTACTTCCACAATTAAGCCTTTATGTGCTACGGAAACAACGCATCCTTTGCCATTATATACTACCGAAGAACACGTTACGTAATATAGCATTGTCCGCAATATACGAACAAACATAAAGCAGCAAAAACAAAACTATCATAGTCATTTTTCACAATTTTTGTGCACTGTTTATCTGCACCTGAAAACAATGAGCCGCGTTGTGTCTTAATTATTAGCAATATTCGAAATTAAATAATTGACGTAAAAACTACGAGAACAAATTGTGGTAAGAAATTTCGTGCTAAACCAAGAGATTAAATAAGAAGCGTGCTGTGTTGATGTAATAATATAGAGAAATTAAGTACAACCGAATATACATTCTCCAGGATATAAACTGATAACCATTCATACCTACACCCATTAACGCAAAAAAAAAAACACAATTCCGGGATACCTGGCTAAGAATAATTTTAGGCCCTTCTCTCGAAAAGCACCGTTTAATTCACCCAAAAACGCAAATTCTCGATCACAGTTTTTTATTTTTTTTTAAATTAAATAAATCTAAAAATACTGCCTCGCACTAACATATTCTACGTAATCCAACGCCTGCGCACTCTGTGCGAACACGAAAGATCTAGCCGAAACATCCAGCCTTAGAGTACCCGGACTGCCGATTCCCTCGATTAGCGGACACAGTGAGGCAGCACACGTGTCTCGCTGGCGGCTATGAATTTTCTTCTGTAGTGCGCGAAGAAGTAGGGACCGTGTCTGACCGCCCTCGAGTAGAGCAAGTCGTATGCTTCTCGCGCAGGAGCTTCGTGACGTCAGAACGACGCCTAAGCTCTGATTGGCTTTGATTGAGGATAGTGGGTAGACCTCAATGCTAGAGGCCCGAGGTCTACCCACTATATTTTTTTCAATCAGCCAATAAGAGCTTAACGTTCTGACATCATCGAAACACCTCTGCAAAGAAGCAGACAAACTTAGCGTTCCGCATAGTTTGTTTCACACCAATTTGGAGATCAGCCGGTGAAAACCAACGCGCAAAGGTGAGGACTTCCGCGACGTACGCCTTTGGCACTTGTTTAATTGGCTCCGTTGATTTGTAGCGTTGACTACGCTCGGACCGGTGTGAAACGCAGCATAGCAGTTCTCAAACTCGCCACCAAAAAATATTTTTTTGTCGCTTTTGGGTTGTGGGGATGTTTATACAGCGTGTAGTTGGTTTGAAAAGCGTCGTTATTGTGCACGCGCTGTCATCGACGAGAGCCCTCCATTCAGCTTTTTACACACTCGCCAATTGCGGAATTTCAACTGCGAAGTAGTTTATGCGGCCGTTGATTGCGATTAACACATTTCCGCCAATGTAATCTTGTAACCCCGAAACTACTTCCACCTAATCTCGAGTCGGCCGCACCATATCTTCCGAAATCTTACATACAAACGCGTTGTGCAGTCGCAACGTACTCTCTACTAAAGAAAGCCATCGGCGGCGACCGAACTGACGCTCTGTCGCAGCAACCATTTCCGTACATACTCCAAGGTGAGCAGCCGTTTTTTGTTATCAGATACACCAATAGCGGGCACTGGGTAATGTACATTGAGTTTAACAGCGCAAGCCGTTAAGGTTTGGGCTGTACTGCAGAATCGGGCCCGAAATGAAAATCGAGCAACGCGAGTGGTCTTGGATGCATGCTAACACCACTGAAAAGCGATTGAAACTAATAAAATCCGCCGGCAAGCTCGCACCTCTACTCATTATTTGTGTGAGTGATGTCGCCCTAGCAGCCCAGCATGTATCGAAAGCCATCCGCTCCTCTTTTAGCGCTTTATTACGGCCTTCCGATTGTTTGTCGTCTACGTGTTCCTCTCCTTAATTGTCTTTCTTCTCCGGCTTGTCTGGTTTGTTAGTCGTCTACGTGTTGTTCTTCTTGTCCCTGTAATTTTTTGTGCAACTGTAACTATCCTCATTCTATACCAACTCGCCCAACTGTCTGCATTACTACTGATTGTGTAGATTAACGTTACACTTACTGAGTCGTCTGTACGCGTAAAATAAAAATAAAACAATCCAGCGTTCTTAATCTCTCTAAACAGAATCATATAGTGTTTAATCATACATCCCAACGAAACTGAGGCTACCAGTTGACGAAGCAACTCATGCAGCCTTAAAGGGAAACGCGTTCTTGTTCTATCTATTCGCGTGTTAGCGTCGGGTATTCGTTGTGTTTTCTTTGTGAATCTCTCAGCCGTTTAAAATATTTTAACGAACAGTTAAACTAAATATTTTATATTACCGCGGCACTGTCGCTATTTAGGCCATGAAGATAGTTGATGTGCAGGTATTTAATTCCATATTGTGGCATTCTCACCTTAAAGTCATCATTAGGGCTAATGAATGTATGGCAATATGAAAGCGATCTTCACACTGTATGGAATCCAATTCAATTCCTTCAGTTACAACACTGAGAATCAACAAAATCTAGCATACCTCTTGTTCAACAACATTCTGAGACAAATTAGTGCAAGCAAAATGTCATCGTTATAAAAGCATCGAAGTTAGAGTTCCCCGTGTCATAAATAAACCATCCAAATTGCAGTTTTGATCTAAATGAACCTTCATAAAATACATATACTGTAAACGACTTAATTTTTGCGTAAACCTAATTTTTGCAAATTTTGCGATTCCCCTACAATTCGCCAAATGTACATCCCTCGAGCAATTCCTCAAAAATGTAAACACATTGGAATCTGTATTGAGATCGCACCGCGTCTCGAAAATTAGAACCCGCGAATTATTCAGAAATTTCGGCTTTGACCTAAATCGCGAGATACTGAGCACGCGAAAAATAAATCGTTTACAGTATATACTAAAGTATGCCTAAAACATTGGAATCAACTCATCCCATACATTTACGATTCGTGAACCCTCATGATCAAACAAAGGAACGATCTGTCCTTATTGAGGACAGTGGCTCAATTCTTAGAACGCATAATATATTTTAATTTTATATATTAAAAAAAGCTTCTATGAATTAACAATAACGTGTTTTATGCCAAAAAAATGGTCAATCTTGCTTATAAAATGCTGACACAATCGCGTCGTTTATTAAGATGTAGACAAGCCGAAAGTTGAAATGCAAAATATGGAATACAACATATGAAAGTTGGAAGATATGCCACGATGTAACAAGCAATACTGTCTACTCGCTGGTATAACTAAAGTAGCTTACAATCCGAGAAATTCGTATATATATATATATATATATATATATATATATATATATATATATATATATATATATATATATATATATATATAGGGGTGCTCTTTTTTTAAGCTTAACAGATTTGTTTTAAAAAAGCCGTGAAAGTTACACTTATGCCGCTTGTGGAGGTGAGTTATATGGCCAGGGGGACATATTATAGGGGGCTAATCGTAACGATCAGTCGGCTAATTAATTAAAATTCGTTAATTAACTTTTTAATTAATGAAAATAGACATATGGTTCCAATTAGAAACTTGCTCAGCGTCATCGAAAACCCCTAAATCAGTCATTTTCAGAAAGACTTTGAGCGCGTGAGAAGCGTAGTAGTGCACTAAAGTTACCACTCGTGGAGCAGGTACAAGGCTGGGGCTAGATAAGAGACGGAAAAATCGCGCGGGCGCCTTATCGCAACCTCTAGCTTTGTACCTGCTCCACGAGCGGTAACTTCAGTGCACTACTACGCTTCTCACGCGCTCAAAGTCTTTCTGAAAATGACTGATTTAGGGGTTTTCGATGACGCTGAGCAAATTTCTAATTGGAACCATATGTCTATTTTCATTAATTAAAAAGTTAATTAACGAATTTAATTAATTAGCCGACTGATCGTTACGATTAGCCCCCTATAATATGTCCCCTGGCCGTATAACTCACCTCCACAAGCGGCATAAGTGTAACTTTCACGGCTTTTTTTAAACAAATCTGTTAAGCTTAAAAGGAAAAACACCCTGTATATATACGGGGTGTTTCACGAACGGTGGACAAATTCGATATTGCGAAAACTACGCGTCGCACAAAAAAAAAGGCTTCTGTCGTTTTGGCCCTGGGCCAGGGGCCTTTTTTAGAAAAATTATTAAAGTGCGAGACAACTGCGTCGTTGAGCTGTTTTTGCGTACTTAAATTTTTTTAAATTTGAGTTTGATGGGCATGGTTTTAATTAGAAAAAATGCTCAGCATCGTCAAAAAACGCTAAATCAACAAAATTGTACACAGCGACAGAAAAGCACGCGAAGCATTTTACGGCTTTCTGAAAAACCGTAGAAATTGGACGGGGTTTTTTTGAGTCTCGGTTTGTTATCGGAGCGCCTCCTCAGCCCCGGCGGCAACGGCTGCGCCCCGCGGGGAGATAGTGCAACCTGTCTCTGCTGCGCATAGGTCGGCATTTTAGAGCCCCTTCATTCACCATCACGTCACGAACAAAATCACGTCTCCAAATTCATTGCGCATTCACGTCACAAGGTACCCGACCTCCCGAAGTCGCAGCCCTTCACATCCCGGCGTTCAACCGCGCCAAAACTTCATCCCCTTCACATCACGGCTTTCAAACTCCGCCGAGAATTCATCCCCTTCACATCACGGCGTTCAACCGCGCCAGAAATTCATCCCCTTCACATCACCGCCACCTCGAATTCATGGAGTTATTCACCATCACATCACCAATTCAGGAAGTCATTCACCATCACCACGAATTCATCGAAATTCACCATCGTGAATTCATCGGAATTCATCATCACATCATGAATTCATCGGAATTCACCATCACATCATGAACTCATCCGAACTCACCATCACTTCATGAATTCATCCCAATTCACCATCTCTTCACGAAGTCATCCGAATTCACCATCACATCATGAATTCATTCGAATTCACCATCACTTCACGAATTCATCCAAATTCACCATAACATCATGAATTCATCCGAGTTCACCATATCACATCACGGAATTCATCCGAATTCACCATCACGTCATGAATTCATCCAAATTCACCATCACTTCACGAAATTATTGACCATCACGGTCAGCACGAATTCACCGGAATTCACCCTCACATCATGAATTCCGCATGGTTCACGAAGTCATTCAGGTTCATCCTGACTAAATTCGACTTCACGGCTGGTAGCCCTTCACGAGTTCACAGTTCTTGCGGCATAGGACTGTGGCGCCTTTTGTGTCAGCCACTTGAAACCAGGACCCAGCTCCGTTGCGGAAGTGGGGTATTTCGAGTGCGCTAAATGCAAAGCACATCGATAGAGCGCCAACCAAGCCAATGCCCCGCTGCGATCGTGTCACGTGAATGTGCTCCGTGCGCCGCCGCGCGAAACCGGCAGGTCACGTGATATGGTCTCGGCACAACACATCAGCGGGTTCATTCAAATTCACGAGTCATTCACCATCACATCACAACTTCATTACATCACATCACAAATTCATTCAACATCACATCACGACTTCATTCAAATTCACGAAGTCATTTACCATCACATCACGAATGTATTCAAATTCACAAAGTCATTCACCATCACATCATGATTTTTTTCAATTTCAAGAATTCATTCAGAGCCATTCAGATTCACGCCGTGAATGTGAATGAAGGTGAATGAGCGAGTTCATGAATGAATTTGCCGAGGTCTGCTGCTGCGTCGCACGATGACAGCGCAGCGGAGGTTGGATGCACTATCACTCCACGAGGCGCGCTGCTGCCGTGGCGGAGATGCGCTGCGATAGCAAACCGAAACTTAAAATCCCGTTGAATTTGTACGGTTTTCAGAAAGCCGTAAAATGCTTCGCGTGCCTTCTATCGTTCTGCAATTTGCTGATTTAGTGTTTTTCGATGACGCCGAGCAATTTTCTAATTGAAAATATGCCCTTAAACACAATATTAAAAAACTTAATTACCGAAAAATAATTACCAATTTAAAAATCTCGAACTTTAGTAGTTTTCCTAAATAGACCCCTGGCCCAGGACAAAAAAGACACAAACCTTTTTTTGTTGCGACGCGTAGTTTCGCAATATCGAATTTGTCCACCTTTCGCGAAACACCCTGTATATATGCATAAGGAGAATACATCGTAGGATGCCGACGAAAATAAATTAATGAAGTGGCATTTTGAAGCGTTGTAGTGTTTTAAATCATTTAGTGAGTCGACTAAAACTCCACTAAAAGCTTCGAAGTACGTTTCCTCTCTTATTTATATATATTATAGATGAAGAGAGGCCTCGTCTCGAAACATCAATAAACCTTTCCTTCGGTTTTTGTTGAGTCCATGGAACTTTCTTTTATATATATATATATATATATATATATATATATATATATATATATATATATATATATAGCTGAGGGAAAAGCAAAACCCTTGATGGAAACAGCAACAACGGGTGGTCTATTCTTCGACGTTTCGGCCGGAGTCCGGCCTTCGTCAGAAGACTATTGCCTGACGAGCCGGACTCCGGCCGAAACGTCGAAGAATAAACCACCCGTTGTTGCTGTTTCCATCAAGGGTTTTGCTTTTCCTCTCAGTTATACCCCACGCCTTCGGCCCCCCGCCACCATGCCCGTTGTATATATATATATATATATATATATATATTACAGGTGTAAACGTATCAGATAAAAAATTCTCAGCGGGGGGTGAAAGGGCTTATAAGTTTTGGATCTAGTCCCAGCGTACTAACACATTACATTCAGAAAAAAATAAGCAAGAGATAAAGATAGCAAAAAAAGCTTATCTTTCTGGATACGTGAAACCTTCGCACATGAAGCCTTCGCACGATACGCGTGAAGCCTTCGCACAACAAAACAAAACAAAATACCCCGAACAAGCGGGGTCACGATATATCTGTATTTCCTTTTAGCTCAGACCATTGTTTTCAAACCTTTAAAATTCGAAGGCCGTAAAAGCTGTCGACACGAGCCACCTTGTCACTGAACGCGCTCCGAAACGAGCGTACCCTCGTGTCACGTGATCACATACGTGGTTCCCTCCGCTTGAATAGTCAGCAGCCACGTTTGCAGGAAGGAGCGCTGTCACTGAGTGGGAATTTCTACGCGAAGCCTTGAGATTAAGAATGTATAAAAAAAAAAAGTCGCCAGCTATGTTTTTCTTTGATTGTAACATGAACATGGCGCTGTGTCTGTGCCTAACGTTCGCGAGTATGCAGTGGTAAATCTGCTAATCGAGGCCGCTGCCCCAAATCCCAGTTTCTTTATTGTTGCTGCCGTAGATGTGATAGAGGAGACAGTACTACCCGTCCCTATTGTTGTAGCCACACAGTGCGACTACACCGTTTTATGAACGATGGCAAAGTGATTGCATTTGTTTATGCCAATATATCGTCATAGTGGAATGCCTCTCATTGGAAAATGTATACTCTAAAAGTATACCGATTTTGCACGACACACGAAGTACTTTTAAAGTATTATCCTAAACATGTCTTTTTTGAAATGTTCACCATACGCTGATGTCACCACTAAAATATAAAATATACCAGAAATATCCTTAAATATAATTTTCATTATGAAAATATGATAAAATATAGATCTAGTTTTTATAAGAAGTAGAAAGGAGTGTACGTTAAGAGGATTGCTTTTTGCCAAGAGTAAATCAGAGGATACCAACAAAAAGCCATCTTAGGACCGATCTTCAGGGACACAGTTTAATATGTTGAACAGAAAAAAATGGATGTCAGCTTTTCAAAATTATATATGTGCAACAGATCAGTAGAATTCAAACTGGCACAAAATTCCAAATTCCAGCCGACTGTAGTTTAAATTATTACGAAATGCGTCTTGCTCGGTTATGGTCTGACTCCAGGTATCGCGACTCGGCTTTCCGGTCAGGCCGAATATGAATACTGCAGGATGACGCATAAGAATCGCCTTCAACAGTGAAACGCGATAACTCAACATATAAACTCCCACCTGTCCGCAAGCCCTGCAGGCGTGTCTGCGTGGCCTAGGATGTACGTCAGTCTCTAAGTGTTCGCCGTTTACGCACTTCCAGTGCGCAAGTCACGCACGGCTGGATAGAGCATATATTTCTTTGGAACTTGTCGCATGTGTAAAATGTATGCAACGGAGCAAGTGCCTTTCAGTGACCATTGTCTGGTTTCTTTAATATGGTGCTCATCAAAGGAGAATGCAAACAAGTTCACTTTGGGACCTGGGGAAGTTAATACAAACCTTTGACAATACGATTATTTTATGAATGGGGTGCAAAAATTCCTGGGAAGTTAGATAACATAAAAGACGATGGGGTTGAAGTGAAATGGGAATTATTGAGAAAAAAAAATCAAGATGAGCGCCATCGAAAGATCTGATTGTTTGAAACACGCGGAAGGAAAATAAATCATGGAGTTAAATAATCTGCAACAACAGTTACTTCTTGCTAAAGTCCTGTCAACCGGTCTCTTCTCAGACGATATCAGTAGCTTAAACTCCTTGAAGCTCTTGATACAGAGCGATATGCGGGGGTCATGGTTCGAGCAAGGTTAAACGATTATCACGTGGGGAGATATCGATAAAACGAGTTATCGGCATGGAAAACGAGTTATCGGCATGAACCTAATCGTGTCAGCCATCGATGCAGATGGTGTGCTGTGTAGCGAAGAGGCGTTAAGAAGCGACGCCGGGTTGTGGTGCGAGTTCAACTTCAAAAAATTGTTTCCTCGCTTTAAACAAAAATTACTTTGATTAAACTTTCAGAATCAAAAGATCATCGATTGTTCTTCCAAACCCACCATATTTTGTATTTTTACCTGGACCACCTAAGGGTGAAAAAAACGGCTGTTTATGAGTCAAAAACGCTCGTTTGTGCAATTTCAGAATGTTTGTTTACAGCGAGATATCTAATTGAGCGGTTTTTTGAACATTTTTTATAGAATATATACCTAGATGGCAGCCGGTAAAAGTTATATTAAGTCCCGGGAGCAATTATATTTTTTAAATTAAATAACAAAAATGCATAATGTTCCAAACATTTTATTTAAAAAATATTTATATTAAACAAAAATTCACAAGCCCAACTCTCATTGAGAGTCGAAAGCCGTGCAAATTTAAGAAAAAAATATTGTTGGGTGTTTCACTAAAAAGCTGATTTTCATCAATTATTGAGTGATGCATAGTTTCACGCTGTTTTTAAAAGTTAGAACCGCGCTCACGTCATCAAACAAATTGTTTCGCCAAAAATATTTCAGGGCATGGCAATGGACATTGCGGCAAAAGGCTATGCATCTTTTTTTTTTTTTAGAAATCGGAAGGGGTCGAGCGCATTGTCTGGGACGTTTGACATGGAATGACCCTTTGGTAATAAACCTTTCCTTAGAATCTGTACGGAAGCTCAAAGTAGTAAGGAGGCTTTCGTTTATTCTTATCTCATTTTCTGAGGGCAGCATACAAGTCCTTATCGAATATGTATCCCTATTTCTTCACCGCTCCTAATCTAGCCTTGAAGAGCAGAGAGCACCAGAGTAAGTTATCACATAAAAATACACTTTTTTTTTACAGCCTCCTTATTTATATGTTTAATTTAAACTAACCGAGAAATCTCTCTTTGCTACGTTTCGCCATAAGTCACAGCCCACTTAGCTAAACAGTCGTTGAAACCAATCCAGCAATGCCAAAAGTGCAACGTCATGGTATAAGTTGGAAGTTCGTGATAGTGCTACAAACCGAGTCTACAAATAAAGCGCTGTGACTGCGTCATGACCTTGCGCTATTTTTTTCTGTATTCCATATTCCTATGCGTTCCATCCATTGGCTTAGTTCTGATTTACGAGTGTAGCGAAACTAAGTATAACAAGGCGTACCTGCGGTCCCCGCGAACAATGTCGGCTGAAGTTCTACCTAATCGGTACAGGCTATATACTCTAAAATATTTACGGTTTAAAAATGGTGCTTCAGCGTTCCACCTGTATGCGATCGCAATTTCAGCACCCTTATTTCCATAAATACGGTCTTTTAAAATTCTGAAATATTGCGTTTTGCATTGAACATCCTTCATTTTTCCAGGATTCAAGAAGTTATGTCGAAAGTGATGTTGCGGTTTACTATGCGGGAAGAGCTTTAGCGTAGGTTTTGTTAGCGACTACATCGCATAATTATTGTTTAAAGCAAAGCATTTCACATGGAGACATTCCTTGAACTGCGAGATATTATGCACTACATACAATATTGAAGATAACAATGCAACAAACTTCCAGCCATGTTTATGCCTACCATGTTTTTTATAGAACTTCCTGCTATAAGCACCCAAGTTTTCTGAATTTCGCGCCGCTACTCATGATTTCTCGGAGTTGCTCATTATTTTGTACCCAAATGATGTACTTGTTATTTCTGGGAGTTTTAATTACCCTAAAATCAAGTGGCCTATTTTGTCTGATAAAATACCATTTTTAGAGCGACGGAACCTTCCAAAACAATCTCGGGATTTTGTTGACGTAATATACTCCTCTTCACTCTCTCAAATTGTTAATAAACCAAGTTGTGGTGCAGCCATGTTTAACCTTTTTTTGATTAAAAACTCGATCTATTTGCAAATACTGTGTATAGGGAACCATTAAGTGATCACATATCTATTTATGTTGAACTTTTCATTCCAACACGAAAGCAGCCTCTTCGGGCAAAAAAAAAAAAAATGTTTAGTTGCTCTAAGGCAAACCTCGACGATATTAACCGACATGGTTTGCTATTTTCAGCTTGGTTTTTAGAGGAATTTAAAACTATGTTTTTTAATGAAAACTGGATTTTGTTTAAGTGGAAATGGCTTCAGTTGCGTGTCAAATTTATCCGAAACTAACCATTCACTCGTCGTTTTCGAACCCGTAGTGTTCAACACATTTGAAAAGGTTGCACAATAAAAGTATAGGCTATTTCATGCCGCAAAGGCGTCTTCGACTGCTATTTCATGGTTAAAATACAAGGAGTGTTGTTTAACTTGAAAATATAAAATAAAAAATTAGAAAGGTAAGTTTTTAATTAGGATCCTTGTAATATGCTGAAAACAAACCCCAAAAAGTTTTGGTCCACTGTGAGTCCAAACCAGGTAAAGGACTCGGTCAGCTTAACGGACGCCTCTGGCAAAGGTTTACCAACCGCCGAGAATTGTGAGCGGTTTTGCACTTTCTTTAGTGAAATGCTTACTGGTGAAATATTTCCAATACCCTTTCAGTGCCCAAGATATTTTATAACCACCCAAATGGATCTGATCATTATAGCAAATGACGGAATTTCATTATTAATAACAAATTTACCGTCTAACTCGGCTTCCGGTCCTGACCTTATATTTACAAAGTTGCTCAAGATTACAAGTGACATATCCAATGTGCTCTTATCGCACATATTAAAAAAAAAGAAAAAAAAAGAAAAAAAAACACTTGATTCTGGTGTTGTGCCGGTTGACTGGGAATCTGCAATGGTTGTCCCGATTTTTAAAGATGGCTCTAAAGACGTCCCTACAAATTTTAGACCGATATCTTTAACTCCGTTGTAAGTAAATTGGCAGAACATGTCGTTTATTTTAATGTAGTTTCCGGCGGTCATACTCCTGTGAATCTCAAGGTTTTGAATTTTTAACAGACATCCACCATAACCAACAACAAAAACATTAAGCTAATGCTATCTTCAATGATTTAAAAAAGGTCGATAAAGTCTTACCTTGCCGTCTTATTCAAAACATAAAACCACTTAAGGTAGAAACGTCCGCTAAAAACTGGATTGAACACTTCCTTTCAAGCAGAACACATAACGTTGCAATAGACAACAATTGTTCGTCACAAAAACTTGTTAAGTCAGGAGGTGCCATGAGGAAACCATGCTGAAGGGCCATTGTTGTTTTTAATTTATAGAAAGGACCTCTCGGATCTTCTGAATTCAATTATTAGATTAAACGCGGACGACTGCGTAATCGATAGAAAAATAATGAGTGTAACTGACTGTACCATTTTGCAAAATGACTTGTCACATATTCAGGCAAGGTTTCGAGAATGGCAAATGAAGATTAATGTTGACAAAACTAAATTTTTTAACTTCAACTACAAAAGAAAAACTCAGTAAGTCAGATTGACAATTCACTTTCTACCACACCAATTGAAGCCGCAACATTCTACAGGTGTCTTGGCATCAACTTTAACAATAACTTGTCTCGGGAGCCTCATATAAACTCCATATCTGCAAAAGCAAACATAAGTTTGGGATTTTTAAAGCGCAATCTCTATAAGGCCAGGCAAAAAACAAAACTCATCGTATATAATTCTCTCATCCGTCCTCAACTCGAGTATGCATTCATTGTCTGGAGCCCGCATCAGCTGTACTTAGAAGAAAAATTGGAAGCTGTACAGAACCGGGCTACACGTTTCATTCTCCACATTTATCAGCCTACAAGTGTTACCGCAATGAAAACTAAATTAAATCTCCCTCTTTTAAAGCACAGGAGAAAGCTATCACGCCTTATCCACCTGCACTAAATGTATTAATTTTCCTTTAAAAAAGAGGTGAATACTGGCCACCAGCCACCCACATCTTCCCCCGCACCGACCATCCAGTCAATATTCAGCTGACTACACCTAGGACTACTCTATTCAAAGTTTCTCGCTTCCGATTGGCTATTACTGATTGAAACAACCTCCCGGAACATGATGTGAGCATCCCAGGAATTCAATAACCTTCAGATCTGCCGTTTCCTCTCTCGTCACCACCTAGCGTCCTGTTTGCACGTGTTCACAAACATCCTAGGTGTTTTGTTTGTTGTGTTACTTTGAGTGTTTACAATTTGCCCCGCCCCTCTTATGTAAAGCCCCCGTAGGCGTTCTAACGGTGAAATCAATGAAATGAAATGAAATTGTAATTGCCCTCCTACGAATGATTATCTTTCAATTGTTGAGTATATGAGGCGGTAGAACAGTGAACAACAGTCGCACTTCTTATCCTGTGCATGCTTCATAGAGACTGCATTTTCGGTTGTTGTGTACGTGACAACTCTATGTGACGCCCGTTCCATGTAAAATTATTGCTTGTAGAATTGTTGCTCGCAAACAAAAGAGTACTTCATTCTGCTAAAATCGCTAACACACTATTTCGAAAAGTAATTCAGCAAACAAAGGCCCTTGATGTAAAACTCCTTGCCGTTTTAACCTCTGGGGCAAGTTGTAGGCCAGCTTCTTTTTACACACTTGAGGGTGTAAAAAATCTTTATTGTGTAGGCGCTGCTTACGGCCCACAATAAAAACTGTCTTACACCGTTGACTACCAACTCGACAGTGCGGTGGAAGCCATGTTGCTCGTTCACCAGTCATACACCTATCTTTCTTCACGTGATCACGCTCCCGCAGTATACGTTAGGAGAGGCGGTGACGTCAGGCACTAAAAGGGAGGCGGTTGATTTGTCTGGCGAGCGGGGAGCCGGCACCGTACTCTGAAGTTGCGGGTGAACCGAGCAGAACCGTGGACGGTGTGCTCTTCGTTCGTGCAAGCGGGTTAAGCAGTTCGGTCTGCCGCGACCACTTGTTGGAGAGGACAGCGGACTATAAATCAGCCACGGCCGCGCGGCCGATCGGAACTGTGGCAGATGCGTGCGAAGAGATTTATTGACGCAGACGCTCGAAGGCCCGGCACATCTTCGTTACGCGCGGCTTTTCCATCGTGGTCCGCGGGCCTTGAACCAAGAGCTCAGTGACGTAGCCGACATTTAACGGCGATACTTATATGAGTTTTTGTAGATAGTTTCGATGACTCCCAGAACGATACTCGATACACCGCCGACGCCTTTGCGTGTGCATAGTATCGTTATCAGTAGAGAGAGTTTTAGCGAACCGTTTTTGCACAGCCGATACGGTATACGATGGGCCCTCCGGTACACACTTCGCATATTAGAATCTTCTGTGGTAGCGCATGCGCGGTGCCTACCGGAGGCACGTCGTACAGTATCGGATGTCAAAAACGGTTCCTCAAAACTCTCTATTGTTACGCATGAGTTCGGAACGATCTACTAAAACCTCTACCTGGCTGGGTTTCGAAGCGGACGCTTCATATACGTGAACGAGCCGTTACCTTTATTCTTTATTTTCATTCTTTACTCATCATTGACCTGCAGCGCCATCAGGCATTATCGCAGGGGGCGAATAAACTTGAAAAAAACATTTCTGAATTCGCGGCACACACAATCGCACTGGGCAAGGCATTCCACTCCTTAATTGTTTTAACAAAAAAATATTTTTGCCCAATTCCGTTCTGGTGCGGTATTCTCTAATCTTATGAATATGGTCTTTTCTTTTTGAGATATAATTTGGTGGTAATAAGTAAAATGAGCTATTAATGCCAGTTTTATTGTTATAGATGTTGTGTAAAAACTTCAAGCGCAAATTTCTTCGTCTTAATGCCAATGTAGACCATCCCAGTTCTTTTATCATGTCGGTTACACTCTCAAAACGGCCGTACCGCACCAAAACGAAACGAGCGGCACAACTCTGAATTCTTTCTAAAGCAACAATGTGGTTTTGCTGAGAAGGATCCCAAACGGTGCAGGCGTACTCTAGCACTGGGCGTACATAAGACAGATAGGCGAGCTCTTTGATAGCTTTAGTTGATTTCCTTAAATTTCGTTTTAAAAATCCAAGCGCTCTGCCGGCCCTCATAACAACGTCGTTAATGTGTGCGTTCCAGGTGCAGTCAGCTGACAGAGTGACGCCAAGATATTTAACTGTTTGCTTTTCTGTTACGGTTTCATTATTCAGTTGGTAACATGTTTTAACTTTTGTTTTGGTTTTGCGGGTAAAACTAACATGGGCACATTTTTTAACGTTTAACTCCATCTTCCACTTTTTACACCATTGCTCTATTCGATCCAGATCATCCTGCAGCCGTGTGGAGCTCCCTCGTCTGTTATGCATGTATAAACAACACAATCATCTGCAAACAATCGTACCTGTGAATTCAAACCGTCATTAATATCATTAACAAATATTAAAAACAACAATGGACCCAAAACAGACCCTTGCGGTACACCAGAAGTTACCATAACAGTATTTGAAGTTTTACCATTTAAAACAACACGCTGAAGACGTGATGACAAATATGCTTTTATCCAATTTAGAATAGTCGTGTCAAAATTCAGGCGCTCTAATTTGTATAATAATAGTTCATGTGACACCGTATCGAACGCTTTTTTATAATCTAAGAAAACACAATCAATCTGTCCGCCTCCGTCAACCCCCGTCATCAAATCATGATAAAGCTCAGTTAGTTGTGTAGTACATGAGTACGCCTTTCGAAACCCATGTTGCGAGTCAATGAAAAAAATTATGACAGTTTAAATGCTTGATGATGTGACAATATAAAACATGTTCCAGTAATTTACAACATATAGATGTCAGTGAAATCGGTCTGTAATTCGTAATTTCTTTTTGGGCCCTTTTTTGTGCACAGGCACCACGTGTGCCACTTTCCAGTCGTCTGGCAATGAACCATCATTCAACGATTTGTTATATATTACAAAGAGGTATGGAGCGATCGCATCTGCACAACGTTTTAAAATTCTCGGAGATATCCCATCTGGGCCTACTGCCTTAGCTTCATCCATGTGTTTTAGAAGTTCCAACACACCTCCTATAGCAAGTTCAACTGGTGGCATTGCACTGAACGTGCCCTGGCATCTTTCGTCGGCGATGTTCTCAGGAGGCAAAAAAACTGATTAGAAATATACTTTTATATTTCCCGCGATAATTTATCGGCTAAATCTAGGGAGTATCACACTGTTATGACGTTGTGACGAGGAAGTATTACCTGACGTCATGTCACACAACAGTACGATTTTCGCGGTAAATCGTGAACACGAAGAACATCCTTTACGGCATCGACCGCGACTTCGTCGCGCTGCTCACCACTGAGCACGGCAGCTTTCCAGCTATACCGTGCTTGAACTTTAAACTGGTATTGCAGTTCCAGAGCATGCTGGGACGCGTTAACAACCCGAATGACAGCATTCTGGCAATTTCGCTGTTTTCCAGGTGTTAGTTTCCCTGCGGCGGTGTCATCCATCAAATGCCTCGCTCGATCAGCAGCAACCTCTGCGGCATCGGCACAAATGGCTCGCCTATAAGAGCCGACATCGTCGCCCTGCTCGCTGGTTGGCATGGAAGCTCTGCAGCTATGAAGTACTTGAAATTTTTCATCTTGGTTTAGAAGGTTAGTAAACTTCAGGTCGCATTATGTTTGTCTCTTGAAGCTTCCATGCCCAGAAGCGTGCATTGAATCATTTAAATGTGTTGCTGCTATCTTTTGTGCGGAGACGTAGAAAGAAACCCAGGCCTTATGTCGAAGGTTGAGGTTGAATTTGTGCAAGACCTCAACAACAATGTCCTAAAAGTCGAAACTATATTAACCGCACTTCAATCAAGAAGTATTCGAACTCAAGGACACAACTCTAGCAAAATGAATGAGACCCACTTGAGCGGTTTCTGGAACAGAATGCTCTGCCATCTAACGAACTCGGGTGAAAGACTAAAACAAACCGAATGAGTATCTTCTAAGGGTTACAGGACAGGACGCTCAGTTAAATAACGACGTAGCTCTCAATCAAGTTGAAGGACAGGGACTCTGACGACAAGCGGAGGGTCCTCAGTTTTCGGCCGCTGTACGAGATCTATCTAATCTAAAAACGCGCTACGATGACGCGGAGTGCAAGTCCCGTCAATCAAACTTGTAATTTTCTCGGTTTCTCTGATGACGATAAGGATACTTGGAATCAATCGGAAAGTTTGGTCGTCGAAATGCGTTCCGAAATAATCTGCATTCGTGTTGACTCAATCAAAACTGAAATAGTGAATCGTTTTGGCTCTTTCAACGAACACAAGCGTCGCTCAATTTATGTTGTGCTATCCTCAGTTCAAAAAACGCATTATGTCGTTCATCACCATGCAAACTATACAACACGTTTTTTGTTATAGCGAAAATTTTCCGGTATTGGGTCGACTCGCGCGCCGCAAACTGCTTGAATTTGGAGGATCGATGAGTTTGCGCTTTAGACTTCGTCACGACAAGCCGTCGATGGATGACAAGTGCCTTATGTTTGACACTATGACAAGGTTGGGTTTAGGGAAAAAAATGGCGTCACGCACCTTCCCTCTCCTGTCGCATCCTCACCAAGATCCGCCGCTTGTTATCAGACCAGCACCTTCTAGATAGGAAAGCCTTAGATGCTCAATATGGCCGCGCAAAGGGCCGAGGCAAGCAGCGGCGATCACTGCGTATTCTAGAAGATTCGCGGTTATTATTACATGAGGGCGTAACCTTTATCATTTCGGCCTAGTTTCTTGTTCTCGAAAGTGTCTGTCCATTCTCATCCGAACGCTCGATGCTCGAACCTTCTGGGCCGAATTTTCGCGATGCTGACGCACACTAGATAAGGAGCTGCACGCGACCTTGTCGAGCCAGTCTCGCTCTCGCTTGCTGTTACGCCGCCAAAGCGCCGCCCGCTTTTGCTGCTGCCTCGACGAACCTTCTTTATTTTGTTCGACTACAGGTTCGCCGATCAGAACCTTTTCTTCAGTTCCCTGGAGCGTTCGGCTGTGATTCGTGTCCAGTCAGTGAGAACCAGAATACCAGCCGAACGATTACGCCACGGCAGTGTTGGTCGCTAACGCGTTACAGGCAGTGTTGTAGGCGTTGTCAGAAAAAACAGTGACGAAATGCATTACACGTTACTTGCAAATCAAAGGAACGAGCTACCGACAAACGTTACCTCAAAAGAAAACGAATGCGTTACCGGTACCGTTAAAATGTAACGCATGCTACGTTTGCGTTACTTGTTTTAAAAATATGAATTGACACGTGTTTACTCTTTCGACGTTACTGGTATGCGTGAGCGCCGTACTTCAAGAAACGATTACGTCCCTCCAGAAACTGGACGTAATTACCTCATTTATTTTATGGTACCACCCTAATACTCACGAGAAAAAAAGCAACAAAACACGACAAACTAACAAATGTGTATGGCTCGGCACCTAGAAGCACAAAAAAATAATGTAACTGATTCAGCTCCTGCACGAATAGGTAACGAGTTACGTAACTGCGTTGCATTTTACTCCAAATAAGTAATGCAAGTATGTTACCGTTATGGTTTTGAACATGTAACGAGTACGTTACAGCATTACAGGGTAGAGTTACGCGTTACTGGTAACGTCGTTTCTTCAGAAGCATTACCTCCAACACTGGTAAGAAGTAACGGCGTTAGCGAGCGCGTAACGTAACTTGTTACCTTTTCAAAACAGTAATAAATAACGAACTTACGTTATCTTTTTTAGTAGCGAGTTACGTAGTTACGTTACTTGTTACTTATTCTTTCCAAAACTTAAAAAAAATATTACGCTTCGGTTTTGTTTTGTATATTTAGGAGTCAAGCCATACAAATTTTTTTTTTATTTGCGTGAGTAATTAAGCGAAACCGTAAAAGATAACCTAATTATGTTCAGTTTCTGTATGGAGATGTTTCTTGCAATATGTTGCTTATGCATACCTCTAACGTGAAAACAGTAAAAGGAGTTCATTCACAAAAAAAGGTAGTGGCTCTAATCCAGGCTGTGAATGTGGTGGGACAGCGAAGCTGTGGTATCACCTGCAGGATTGACCACTGCACTATAGACCCTGTTTATGGCAAAAGCCACTAGGTGGTGCTCCGGTCTTGGATGTGTCGGAGAACTTCAGGTTTATAAAGAGACTGAACAAAGGCCACCTTAATACCGCTAGCTTGAAATGTTTTTTTTTTTTCTAACGTTTTTTATTAACATCCCTGCCTTGGTGGCCTCAGTTGGTGTGGAGGGTGGGGAAGAGGGAAAGTGAGGTTGGGTGACGATGGTTTCATGAGGGTGAGGAAAGGGGAGACTGGGGTGGCGTGACGACGGCTAAGTGAGCCTCTCAATCCCGGAAGACCGGAGGGATGCCATGAGGGATGAATAAAGTTCCCGGATGAAACGTTTAACCACAAATTCTCCAGGTGAACGCCAAAAGAACGAGGGAGTGCGAGATATGCTGAAAATTTTTCGAGTATTCTTGTAAACCAACTTGCCCCCTCCATGATGTAATATTGTACAGCCGAAGGCCACTGGTTAAGCCTCGAACTTTGTTGTCCGTGTAGTATTTAGGCCTGCTTCAGACGGAGCAATTTCACCCAGCAACTTGACATCGCAACATCAGCAACACGGGCCGCCCGCGTTCACACGCAGCAACCGAATTGCTACGACTTGCCATCATCATCATTCAATTTAATTTTTCTCGCACTATTTAAACGCAGAGCTACGCGCTAAAAACGTGTTTTTACATCTTTGAATAGCGTTGAGAACACTAACTCATCTTTCTTAAAAGGTTTATTTCCAAAAACGATCCATTTTAAACCAGAACCAAGACTTTAGCGATCATCATCACCAACACAGGGGTGTCACGTGAAAATATCGCGTCCCTGATTGGCTGCTGTGGCTTCAAGCGTCTCCGAGTTGTTCGAGTTGCTCGTCCGTTTCGAGCCGGACCCGATCTCAGCAATTCGTGTTGATCTAGAGAAAGCTAAGGAACAACCCGCCAGCAACCCCGAAACAGCTGGAAAAGTTTCCCCGTCTGAAGCGGGCCTTATGCTTTCTAGCACTGGTGACAGAAGCAAGCTCAACAGGCTTGCAAAAATGGTGCAACTGGAAGTCACTTGGGACGCAAGGGGCAGTTCTTGTTTGTAAACAGCAAAATGATCTGTAGCAAATGATCCACGACAAAAAATAAATGCACTGTACTAAAAGGTTTTTATATATGAAAGACTTCGTACGCTGCCATTGCCGCGGCAGCTTATGCCACCCCAATCTTTACCGAGCGACGCATTAAGAGAGCGCTACATGCTTCGCATTGTTAGCGGGGCTAGTGAAGTCACTCCATACGTTCTACTCTGGCGTTCCCGCGGTACCTTATGCAACGGCAATCTTTGCCGAGAAACTTATTATCTATCAAGTGGTTTTGACACTTAATTTTTGGTTTCCTTATAGAAACAACTGCCAAAACCACATGATAAGAGATAAGGAGTGCGCGAAGGGTGATAAGCCGCGTGCGCGAGTTTTCTGATGACGGACACGAAACAATCCCCCCTGCGAGTCATATGCAGCTTCGCTGTAAAACAGCTTAAAGTTAAAGATAAGTGACCGGTGAAGCGTTTGTAATAATCAAAAGGAAACCATTTTCAAGTGAAACATTGATGCCTATGGCAATACCCGTGCATTTCAAAGGGTAAAAACAGCGCGAAAACGACACAGACAGAGAAGGTATACACACAGAAAGCGATGCTTTGTTCTGTCTGTGCCGTTCGCTCTATTTTTGTCGTTTTCGCACTTTTCTACCCGTTTAAAATGCAACATAAACTAACCCAGCTCACCACTGTGGCATATATTTATTATACAAACTGACCATGACACGTAACGTTACGGCTGAAACAATTCGCCATGTAAAATACTCCATTTTATCATATACCGCTATTATTATGCAAAAAATTCAAGATGATGACGTGTAAATCTGCAGGTTCCTCAGTCTACTAAACGCTTTGAAGTATTTCCACTACGGAAAGTGTCAAAGGTAATCAAGGTGTGAGTTTTTTTCTTGGGTATAAACAACTCGTTATGATTTTATCAATTAATTAGAATCCCTCCGCAATAGCATGGCAAATTTTGTGGTGTCTGAAATGTGTATTACATGTGTAGAACAATATATTTCGGAGGCACCTCACGAAACGTTTCGAGAAACAGCGAAAGTTCAATCGAGCACAATTTAAAAATACTACATATTACAAAATTTGACGCACCACTGCACTAAACTAGAAGAATGAACGATGTGCTGGGTATATATATATATATTTCTCAAAATCATTTTATTGGTTTTTTGAGACTAATTTGCCATATAAGCTGGATTCGATCTCGTTTATACGTTTAACATATTTTTCCTGTATTCTTCCACTGATACCAATATACTAGCAAACAAAACAGCTGTTCTATCTTACAATAATCTAACATTACAAAAACGTTTTCAAAATATTCTCGCTAATTATGAATGTTACGTGATTATAAGAATGCTAATGTTATATTATGGAATGGGAACGCTGCGGTGAGTACCCAATTTACGAAATAATGAGTTTTCTTGTGAACTTTACATTCACATGTCAAAGGTAATAGATGATAAGGTACTAAATGTTTACATTACAGTAATTATCCCAATTGCTATAAACACAAACAGCAAAAGTTAAACGAAACTCGGGAATGAAGCGTATTGAAATATCACAATCAGAGTCAGTTTATATCGTCTATACGTACAGACGACCAGGGGCATGGGCAAAAAGCCAAGACATGTTTGCTTGTCTGCGCCCATCCCTCATTATTTTGTGCAGAGGCGGATAAGCAAAATGTCACAAAATGTAAACGAAATCGATAATCATGCAGCAGGAAGACGATTGAAAAAAACATGTAGACACTTGTAACCGGGGACAAAAACCACTGATATTGTAAGGCACTAGACAGAAATAAGTGAGCTACAGACACATGTCTTTATGGCACAGGGTGTTATGTGTTTCTATGGTGAAATTGTTTCTCCTTAGATTATTCAATGTTGATAGGAGGTGGTGTCTCAACGCCTGCGTTCCATAGTTTGTTCTGCTGTATGTTACCTTTCAGGTATTCTCATTACGAGTAGGATAAAAAGATTACTTCATGCGAGACCAGCAATTTCTTGAAATAAAGGATTATTCAGTCTAATGCTCGCTCTTTATCTTCAAATTCCAATGTTTTCGTACAGGTTGGTAACTGGAATGATATGCAGTCTTAAAAGGGGTTGTGTATGAGAATCATATGGGCATTGACGATACTCCAAATGGTCTTTTTCTGAAGGCCGTGATGATTGTTTATGTTGGTTAATGTTGTGAGTCCCCAAACGAGATGACAATAATTTAGATGAGAAGGAAAAATAGAGTTGTATAAAGGAGTTCGACTTTTACTGGGAGGTCGAAGCGACACTTGTTAAGAATGGCAACATCTCTCGAAATCTTGCGAATGATAGTTACAATGTGACACTCCTATGACAAAATTTCCTGAAAAATTACGCCTAGGGTTTTAGTCCTAAGTACTACCTCAATGATGGAGGGCCGAATAACAAGGTGGTAGTTGAAAACCACATACTTATTCCTCGGTTTAAAATTAACTGCCTTAGTTTTGTAAGTGTTAAAATGGAGTATATTTACAAAGCTTCATCTGAGAAGCGAGTCAAGAGCACGATTTGCGACTTGCGCGAGCTTTACCTTATCTTTCGTAGAAAATAAACTAGTGTCATTGGCATATATAACAAACATTATATCCAATCTGAATTTGACAATATCAGGGATATATACATATTAAAACGTAGGGGACCGAGTATGTTCTCTAAGGAACACCGGCAGTTAATAATTGTAAACCTGAACGCTGATTGCCGATTGACAACACACTGTTGACGGAATTTTAATTATGAAGCCACTACTTCAAGAGTTACCCCACGAAAGCCATAAAACTGAAGCTTTTAAGTTAGAGTGGTATGATTAATGCGGTCAAACACCATAGAATATCTCAAAAATATACCGAGAGCTGTACACTTTTCTTCAAATGATTTCAGGATTATTTATTTTTGTGTTAGCAATGCGAGTTCAATCAAACGCCTCTTTCGAAAGCCATACTACGAGGTGGTCAGAAGGAGAAGTGGTTGCTAAACGAAGTAATTCTGCTGTAGATGAGTTTTTACAGGCCCTTACAGAAGACGTGTAAAATATAGATAGGCCTGTAATTGAATTGATCGCTTCCAGTCGCAACCTTTAAAATTAATAACCACCTTGGCAATTTGCATTTTACGTAGAAAAGTACCCGAAGTAGTTGCAACATTGTAAATGTGGGATAATACAGGTGCTAATAAGTCAAAACGTATTTGACAGGTTTAAATTGAATGTAGTCAATGTCACTCGATTTACAATTTTGGATCAAATCGAATGTACTGAAAACTTTGTATTCGTCGGTAGGGTGAAAAAAGGCACTGCTTTCATTGCGAGTTCTAGGTAGCTTGTCTACAGAGGGTTATGACTGGTATGAACAATGTTTGCGAAATAGTTGTTAAAAGAGTTTGCGAGTTTTGTCCGCTCAATATTCTATCTACAATTCTAATTTCTGCAATGCTATTGTTTACAAGATATTGATTTATGAGTTGATATACTATTTTTCATGTTTTGTTTACTCTTGACATTGTGACTTCATTAAATAAAGATTGAAACATTTCTTTTTTACTTGCCTGAACATTTTAGTTAGTCTATTTCTATATGTTCTGAACTTTTTTTAAATCATCAGCCTTCTTACTATTTAGGATTTATGGCATAGTTTACATTTTATACGAATCATCCCACTCAATGTCACATTCCTCAAAAAGGGTCGAAGCCAAAGATTTTGAAATAGCAGCGGCTGAGGTCGGCGTACCTAAATTTTGTATTCCGTCGCCAGTTGACAACTCAGTCGGCCTCAAAACGTCCCCGGAGTAGGCGCGGGTGCCTGAATTGGAAATGATGAGCGAACGTCTGATAACAGTCGAACCATGTCCAATTCACGACGAGTTACCTCAAAGATGGCTCATTTCAGAAAATTTGCATAGCAGCAGCTTGTAGTCGAGGGCCCCAAGTAGTGTATTTCTTAACAAATTCAGCTTTCGCTGGACTTCAGGAAGTTACTGGATGAACCTCGCGAGCCAGAATTTCAAAATATGTGAACGAATTCGTAGAAACAACCGAAACATCCCGACTTTGAGGCGGTTTCCTCAAAAGGAGTCATTTTGAAGTACCTCTCATAGTACCCGGATATGCTAGAGGACTCTATATTTCATATTTAGTCTACAGTTGTGAACTGAGTTATTCTTAAACGTTTCCTGGCAAGGCGCGAGTGCCGAAATTTCAAAATATGAACGAATGCGTAAAAACGGCCGAACCATCCCCACTTTGAAACGATGCTACTGGGTATGCGTTAATTTATGATTTTCTATGATGGACGCGGATGAGAAAATGATCATCCGCGTTTTCGCCACGCCAGCCTCGCGCGTATTGCACGAGGGGTAACTTCCACCCCTGTCCCAAGTGCCATAATTCCCTCTCAAATTTACTGATTTAGTAATTTCCAATCAGGCTCAGCAAATTTATTAATTAAACAATGTTTATTTGTACTAAATAAAACAATCTAGCAAATTTTAGTTCATTATTCAAATTATCGTGACCATTATCTCCTTATATAATGCCTTGTAGCTGTATAACTTACGTGATTATAATACATTAGTGTAGCCATAACGAATTAAAAAAGGTGATGTGGAAAGCTTAAAATTAACACCTGGCATACATCAAATAAATGTAATAAATTTAATAATGTACACATGGACGTGGTGTGAACGCCTCATAAGCGATAGTTTTCATACTTTGTTTCGGTTTATGTCCAGATGCAACTGATGCTTCTAGCTTATAGGAGAAATGAAGTAGCCTCAAAAACGCAAGTCACTGGTTCTTTTTTTGTTGTTTATGATCGGTTCAGCGAAGATGTAACATGTAGGAAAACAGGACAAACACAAACACCATGACGGTGCGCTTATGACGCTTGGTCCCATGAGCTCATAGCGTCAGCTGCGTGTGGACTTAAATGTGAAGCGATGCGTGGCCGATATTGCCATGTGCGTGACGAGTAGGCACCGCATGCTGCCGTCACACAGAAGGAAGTGGCTCGAAACCCGCTCTGCCCGGATCCTTATTTTATTAACGCTGTGCTCTATCTAAGAAATCCTAGTAGATCCTCGAGTGTAATCAAGTGTTCTTGTTCAGAACAGTCCTGAACGTGGTGAGTGTAAGAAAATAGCGATAACGTGCTGCTTCGGGTTAGTAACCCTTTCGTCGCCAACGCTAAATGCGTGGCACCTTTTCCTAAATGTTTGTATGTACAAGTTCGCCTCATTACTATTTTATTTTTCGTTCTAAATTCATCTTTTATAAGAGATAAAGAGATTATAGAGATTTCATTCAAACAAACCTGAAAATTAGCGCTGGTGAAATCGAGCGGGCTCACCGTGTAGGCAGAAAGCGTAACGAATACACCCGCTTGATTGTCGTTAAATTTCAAAATTTTAAGAAAAAACAGGAAATTCTGAATTGTGCACCTTTATTAAAAAACCTAACGTCCATGAAGGTGTGGATAGAAGAAGACTTCTCTCCTCGCGTAAGAGAGGCTAGAAGAAAGCTTCGTGAATACGGAAAACCGTTCCGTTCAGCTGAAACACGTGTACGTCTTAGTTTCGACAAGCTTTTCATTGGTGACCAGGCATATTATTACGACCCCGCATCTGATAGAGTTATTGAACTGAATCAAGATTCCGTACCGAGTACGAGCACAAGGATAAAACCGTATCAAACTTCTGCGCCAAATACAAGCACAGGGCAGGAATGACGGTGCGGAACGAGGACCAGCACCGATATGGATGCGTCTTTTCTTGTTGTTAACTTTAGAAGTATTCTTTCGAAACAAGATGATTTAAACAACTTGATCGCGGTATGTAACCCTTGTGTCATTCTTGGGACGGAAACCTGGCTTTCGAGTGACATAGACAACAACGCACTTTTTATAAATAAGGATTACACTATCTATAGAAAAGACAGGAACCAATCAAGAGGCGGTGGAGTCCTTGTTGCTATCAGAAACTGTTTTTCCACCACTCCAATCTTGTTTGATACAGATATTGAAATTGTTTTTGTTCGTGTGAGGTTCACATTTTCCTATGCCATAATAGGTGCATGTTACAGACCCCCTGACGAACATGTCTCGTTCAACGATGAAATGAGTAAAGCCCTTGATTATGTCACTCTTCAATTCCCTCAGTGTCCAGTTTTTCTTGGAGGCGATTTTAATTTCCCAGGTATTGACTGGACTGCGTACGAACCAAAAGATGGCTGTAGAAATGTCTCACAGTGTCAAATATTTTTGGATTTGTGTAAGTCGAACTACCTAGAACAAGTAGTACACATGCCGACTCGTGAGAATTCCATCCTCGACTTATTTTTGACTTCTTCACCTGAAAAGGTTAAATCCGTTTGCTTGCTCGAAGAGCTTAGCGACCACAAAGTGGTTTTAGTAACGGTAGACATTGCAATACGTGACGAACCGGTTGAAGAAAAAGTGATCTATGATTATGCGAAAGCAAACACAGCTGAGATTTCTACAGCCTTAGAGGCTTTTCATGGGCAGTTTGAAAGGGACTATAGGTGCCGATCTATTGATGAGAACTGGACCCTAATTAAGGAAACCTTACTGAAATTACAAAACTTGCATGTACCCAAAATCAAAATTCCCTCTAATGTAAGAAAACCGTGGTTTTCTAAGTCTTTAAACAGCCTCCTCAATACAAAAAAACGTCTCTTTGTCAAAGCAAAAAAAATCAATAATACGGACTCATGGAACCGTTACTATAATCAGGCGCAGGTATGTAAAATAGAAGTGAAAAGAGCGAAAGAAGACTTTTTTGGAGTAAAGCTTAAAGATATGTTGAAATCCAATCCAAGAAAATTTTGGAGTACTATTGGGCCTCCGAAGGCCACGGGGACCCCTAAGGGGCTTATTAACGACGAAGGTAACCCTATGTCTGATTCTGAATGTGCCAACTCTTTGAACGTATTCTTTGGAGAAGTTTTCACCAGTGAGATTTTCCCACTGCCAACCTGTGATCCCGATGTCAACATTCCTTTTCTAGACAAAGTTAGCCTTACTTCTCTTGGTATAAGCAAGCTCATCGACAATCTTCCTCATTACTCTTCTCCAGGTAATGACAATATCACTGCCAAATTGCTTAAGCTAACTGCCCCGTACTCTAGTAGTCTCCTGAGCTTGTTGTACCAACAGAGTATTGACTTAGGAGTCATTCCTAAAGATTGGAAGCATGCAAAAGTGCTCCCAATATTTAAGTCAGGTGACAAAAATTCTCCTAACAACTACCGTCCTATATCACTGACTAGTATCCCCTGTAAGCTTTTAGAACATATATTATATAGTAACATTATGAGTCACCTTTCAGACAACGACCTGCTCTTTTGCAATCAACACGGTTTTCGTAAACATAAATCATGTGAAACGCAGTTATTTGAATTGGTTACCGACATCCATGAAGCTATTCATTCTAGGGTTCAAACAGATGCTGTGTTTATAGATTTCTCTAAGGCTTTTGACAGGGTTCCTCACCAGCGGTTACTAAAAAAGTTAGGCAGTCTGAATCTTCACCCTATGTACACCAATTGGATCCTTAATTTTCTCTCACACCGAACACAATCAGTAACCATTAACAAAGAAACTTCTAATACAATAAATGTAATATCTGGAGTTCCACAGGGCTCAGTTCTTGGACCGCTTCTTTTTCTTGTTTATATCAATGACCTCCCGACAAACATAACCTCTAAAATTCGACTGTTTGCTGACGATTGCGTTATTTATAGGCAAATACGTAACTCTGACGATGCTTCGCAACTGCAGCGCGATCTTGATTATATCTCAGCTTGGTGTACGGATTGGCAAATGTGTGTTAACGTGTCAAAAAGCAAAGTCATGACGTTCTCGACCAAGACAAGCAATGTTACTTTTGATTATACACTCGCCAACACAAATCTTGAAAGGGTAACAAAGTATAAGTATCTTGGCGTTATCTTAACAGAAAAACTGGATTGGAAGGAACACATAAACTTTATTGTGGGTAGGGCAAACCAATCGTTGGGATACTTGAAAAGACACCTGTACTTAGCTCCTCCAGAAGTCCGCACCCTTGCATACACATCATTTGTTCGTTCTAAAGTTGAATACGCTAGCGTGATTTGGAACCCATGGCAAATAAATCTTACACAGAAGCTAGAGTCCGTACAAAACAAAGCTGCGCGTTTCATTTATAAAGACTACTCTCACTCATCCAGTGTAACTGCCCTGAAATCGAGAGCAGGTTTGCAATCACTGAGTAGCAGGCGTAAACAGGCGAGGCTTTTATTTTTACATAAAATCTACTACTTCAACCAGGAACTCAAGAAGCTACTTTTGCTCCCTCCGCACCGTATTTCTCCTAGGATTGATCATCCCTTCAAAATAAGATTATCACCTAGTCGCACCAAACAATTTTCGGAATCGCCTTTGCAATTAGCCATTAAAGACTGGAACAGTCTACCTGAATCCGTTGCGGGTCTGGCGGATGTCGCTCTTTTCAGAGACGCCTGTGAAACTTTGTTCAGTAACTAATTTTTTTTAATACGCGTATTGTGCGTGTACGTTACCTGCATGTTTTACCTTTATTGGTATATGCGCTTGCGTTGCCACTGACTGTCGTCTGCTTGGTTGGTTAAAGCATACTGTATGTTTTTTTTTTTGTTTTTAAGTACGTGTTGATGTTTTGTTTTTTTCACATTTGCGTGTATTTTGTATTAGAATATAGTCACCTTGTACCCTCCCCCTCATGTAATGCCTTCGGGCGATTTGAGGTCAATAAATGAAATGAAATTAAATGAAATGAAAATCTCCTCCTTTATAGGAGACGACATTTCACCTTACGGAAAGCGTGGTATACATTCAGGCGTTAAAAATCGAGTGCCTGAAATACATAATCTGATAATCCATCCTTAGATACGTCATGTAAAAAATCAAGCACTAATAAAAACGTACGTTAAGTGTCCTAATATACTCACTCACAACACAGCTACATCTGAAACTGCTTTACTAAATCGCACTCCAAGTAAACTATAACAACTTCAGAAATGCGCGCGATGAACTCTGCGAAACCGTTTAGAACTTCCGATGTACTTCCTTAGACGCAGTATCGCCATGAAATAGTAACGGATAATAATAAAGTTATCAGGACGTTGCAACCGCAAGGACACTCATTATCTCGTCTTCTCTTTTCATCTTTTAAGTTACTGTTCTTTGTTTTTTTTTACTCGGCACACACACCGCTTTGGTCGGAATTCGCACACGGCGTATACGTTAAAGGTAAATACGCCACGTGGAGACAGATGAGTGAACTAGAAGCGCATGTCACAAATTTCTGGCAAAAAGCTCGCACAGCTAAACATGGGAATCTCGAGTTCGATTCCCGCTCCTGCCTGAATCGGTCTTGAAGAGCATCAATGCCAGCATTCGGTTGCGTATCACTACTCTGATGTAAGTTAAAGACCCCAAATTAACCGTGTTACGGCACTGGCTGAATATCTCGTCTACAGTGGAGATGAGAAATGCCCACTGGAGATGTGCGAACTTGCCATTATCTAAACATAAAACACGTAATTAGCAACAAAGAAAAATACTGGGGTACTTCCTCCGCTCTGATAGAATACATTTAAGTTTGCCGTGATTTATCATCTGCATAAAATGTTTACTACAAATAGCCATTTGAGCAACAAGTTAAACAAAATGCACGGCTTTGCTGAACGAGATACGGTCAATACTTGTGATAGATTAAAGGACAGGGAGAAAATGACACCATTTACTTACTTTTAAAGAAGATCCTTAAACACAAAAAGAAATGCAAAACATCAAAATAAACAAAATGGGAAAAATTAAACATATCAAACAAATCAGCCTACTCTTGCGGCTGGGTCCCGAAAACAAGCAGCTGTTACAGCCCTATTCGTTAGCCGAGCTGGACCAGCTGAAGCTGGAACCAGCTCGTTCTGCTGCTGCTAATGGAAAACGTGGAGCCTGCACCTGCTGATAGGCCCCCTGACACTGATGTAGCGGCACCTGCAGCAGGTGCAGCTCATCAGTGCGCTAACACTCCTTCTTGAGGGCGGCAGCACGGGCTTCCCCCTGGGAAGTAAGCGTCTGCTCAAAAGTATCGGTGCGGCCTCCAGTCGTCCTCACTCGGACGACCACACGTGACGTCTGAGGAGGTAGATGAGTCGGGCGCCTGGTTGGTGAGCGCGGCAACCGCAGTCTCAATGCTGCTAACCCAGTCCAGTGGTGGTGAGCCAAGCGGGACAGGAGAATCTGGGCAAGCACAACACATTAACGCCTAGCGTTACGGGCACGGTGAAGACACCGGAGAACTAGTAAAATTGTCACAAACACCTCACTACGGGTATATTAAATGCCAACTGTTAGTAAACTGGAAAGTATGTTTAAGGGCCTTGTTCTGCACCACTTCCAGTGCTGTGACTCCTTTACAGTCGCATAATTGCAGCATGTTTGTCGTCGTCCGCTGAACCACGGATGTGTTTTTGCTAATTAATCGACAATGAACCTGGCCACAGTGAATGACACGAACTGAATAAAACTTGCGTAAGATATTTAAAATCCACTCTGGACTCTGCCTTGCGTCTACTGAAATTGGATTTCACTCATAGCCGCATTTACACGAATACGGCTTAAGCGAATCGACTCAGTTGTCGGATTCAATGCGGTCATGTAAAATGTATAATGTGCCAGAAAAGCGCCACGCATTCAAGCCGCTAGACGGAGGTGGAAAACGACAACGTATAGGATTCATAAAGGCTGAGGCCCATGTAAACATAGGTCGCATCGCATGTAGGAACGGGGAGGATTATGAGAAGGAGCTCTCCATAGGAGTAGTTGACTAGTAGAAAACGGCCATGGTCCCGTTTGTTCGCCCGGGCGAGAAGTAAGACGAAGGTTTTTATACCATTATAACTTGTGAGCTGAGTATAGCTGACTTGCTCGGTGACGACGGCCCCTGGCTCTGGCCGTGCGAATCACGATTTGCGTACCAAAGAGGGCCCCTAGAGGCTCTCATGCAAGCAGTAACGATGTCGAGATCTCCGAGCACAGATACCAAAGAACAAGGAATTCTTACATTGTAAAAAAAAATCCCGTCAAATTACTGAAATTGCCGGTTAATTTTTGATGCCGGTACAATTTCCGTTGTCTTGCATCACGGTCACAGCATTAACTAGGTATTACGTGCATGACAGTAATGAGGCCCTACGGTTTTTGCCCGTAACTTGACCCGTAGAAGCATGGCAGAAAACCGTAACTCTCATGCACGTGATCCACAGATACGGGAATTGTTCCGGCATCGAAAATTAGCTGGCGTGTTGTCCGTAACTTGCAACGGCAAAAACCGTAAATCTCAATCACTGAGCTGTACGTGATGCGTGACGACAGGAATCGTTCCTACATACAAAATTAGCTGGCGTGTTGTCCACACCTTGCAGCGACGGCCAGAGCCTGTTGAACTGCTAGCTGCAGTGACTTAACAAAACGGATGTCTCAGTGAACAATAAATATAGCATTTCACTGCTATATTTATTGTTCACTGAGATGTCTGTTTTGTTAAATCACTGCAGCTAGCAGTTCAACAGGCTCTGGCCATTGCTGCAAGGTGCGGACAACACGCCACCTAATTTTTAATGTCGGAACGATTCCCGTCGTCACGCATGACGTGCAGCTCAGTGATTAAGAGTTCAGCTTTCTGCCGCTGCAAGTTACAGACAACACGTAAACTAATTTTTGATGCGGGAACAATTCAAATTAAATATCTAGTGCCCAGGGAATGTGACTAGGCTGTGGGCCCAAGTTACTTTCAGGAGTTAATGCCAGCTGCGCATCCCAGAGATTAACAGCTGCTTAAACACTGTGTTAGAAATTTCAAGGAAGTGCACACAAGATACAGTATTAAGTAAAACATGTTCATACCTTTATTCTTAAGAAACAATTAGTGGGCCATGTCCAGCTTTCATGTGGAAGGCAATCTCTAATTTCCTGAGCAATCAAGTCCATATGAAGAATTACAGAACCTGAAAAACAAAACAAAAAATGTGGAATGTGGTTAGGTTATGAACAGAATGTGATGACAGAATAAACCACCCAATTTCCGCAAACTATGAGCTACCTGTACGCGCAATGAAGGAGCCTCAGCTGAATTCTGGCGGGCACTAAACAGTGAATCCAACTTGTGACTTATGATACGTAACCATTTTAACAAGGGAACTTCGAAAAATGCCTTTGAAGACAGAATTGCCGCGTCCAATGAGTTACTTCAAGCCTGTTGTCACGAGTTAATTTCAGAAGTTACTGACAACTGTGCCTCCCAGACATAATTAAACACCGTGTTAGTAGGGTTGTGCGAATATTCGGAATTTCGAACAGTAGTTTCGAATAATACACTATTCTATATTCGCTTTGAGAAGAACTGCACTATTCGTGTTTTTCGAAGTGTTGGTTGCGGCGGGCTAGTCCCGTTGAGTGCGCTTCTTACCGAGCACCGCTGCACTGCAGGAGAATTAATACCTGCGTAGGAAGCGAGCTTTCGATGTGTGTTGCTTCTCTGCTATTACATTCGGTGCTCGGTAAGAAGCGCACTCAACAGGATAACCCACCACGATAAACACTTGGGAAAGTAGAAATATCGCAATTGCGTGCTTGGAAGAAAAGCATAGTACATTGAACGCGTGCCGGCTGCATTTGAAAATAAATGGAAACTTTGTGAATGTGTATATCTACTTCGTAGTAAAAGTTTCAAAATTAAACTGACTGTTATGCAAGAGTATACTATGTTAGGCAGAGATGTCCTTACAACCTGCGTTCCTCATGCGCGATTCATTATTTTGGAGCGCAGCTCTTAGGCGCCCGTTTCCGGCTTGAGCGGCGTCTGCGTAATCGCGCGTTGCATTATGGGAAGTTTCCATAATGACGTCACGAGGGTTACTTTCACGAAGGTTGTCCTCACGAGGGTTACCCTCACGAGGGTCACAAGCGTTACCCTCACGAGGGTTGCGAGAGTTAGTTACCCTCGAAAGGGTTACCCTCACTTGGGTCACGAGGGTTACTCTCACGAGGCTCACCCTCACAAGGGTCACGAGGGTTATGAGAGTTACCCTCACGAGGGTCACGAGCGTTACCCTCACGAGGGTCACCCCCTGAGGTCACATGACGCCCCCCCCTTGAGGTCACGTGACCTCAGGGAGTCACCTATCCCTCAGTACCCTTTCATCCTATCTCTCAGTACCCTTCCCTCCTCCTCCTCAAGAGCTGCGCTCTAATCCGGCGTTACAGGGAGTTGTAAACAGCTTTCATTTTTTAACTCAAATTAAAGAAAGATTATTTATATAGCAAGATTTGTAAATTCACTCAATTGGGCATCTCTATAGGATTCATTTTATGTCAAATCCATCGTTTACTTGCCATCCCAAGACATCAGAACTTCTGAGGTCACAGTTCATAAATATAGATAGAATATACTTGGTTTATAAACGAACAAGTGGAACAACCTTCACAAGTTTAGCTGGGTTTCCGTCTAAGCATTATGCAATGATAGTAAAAAGCATGAAAAAACTATTCAATATTCAAATCGAAAATATTCGGCCAATACCTCTATTCGCTTCGAACTCAAAATCTACTATTCGCACAAGACTATGTTTTAGTAAGAAATTTTAAGCAAGTGCACGTAAGATGCAGTACGAAGTAAAACATGTTCGTACCTTCATTCTTGAGAAATAATTAGTGGGCCACGTCCAGCTTTCATGTGGAAGGCAATCTAACTTCCAGAGCAATCAAGTCCACATAGAGAACTACAGAACCTGGAAAAAAAAGTGGAATGTGATTAGGTTAGGAACAATGCGATGACAGAATAAACCTCCCAATTTCTGCAATCTACGAGTTACGTGTAAGCGCATTGCAGGAGCCTCATCTTAACTCTGGAGGGCACTAAACAGTGAAACCACCTTGTGACTTATGATACGAAACCATTTTAACAAGGGAAGTTCGAAAAATGCCTTTGAAGACGGAATTGCCGCGTCCAATGAGTTCCTTCAAGCCTGTGGTCACGAGTTAATTTCAGAAGTTTCTGCCAACTGTGCCTTCCAGAGATAATTAAACACCGTGTTAGTAAGAAATTTCAAGCAAGTGCACATAAGATGCAGTACGAAGTAAAACATGTTCATACCCTTATTCTTGAAATAATTAGTGGGCCACGTCCAGCATTTACGTGGAAAGCAATCTCTAACTTCCTGAGCAATCAAGTCCACATGGAGAACTTCAGAACCTGGAAAACAAAACAAAAAATGTGGTATGTGATTAGGTTCTGAACAGAATGTGATGACAGAATAAACCTCCCGATTGCTGCAAACTATGAGTTACACATAAGCAGTGCTTGAAGTCTTCCGTAAGTTGAGGGGGTCCCTACAAGAAGGGGGAGGGCAGGGGGGGGGGTTCTGACGAAATGTGTTAGATGCACATACAATAAAACCAACTGCTGACTCTGTCCCCGCCGTACCTGCAACCCTCAAATCGCTAATCCCCAAATGTCACATCCCTGAAAACAAGCTATTTTATTGCAAGATATGATTTTGATTTCACTAACGCTGGGGCTGTGGAGGAGGGTCTCAGACCATCCGTTAAAATCAGTGGGGGTCCGAGACCTCTGAGACCCCCAGACTTTAAGCCCTGCACATAAGTGCAGTGCAGGAACCTCAGCTTAATTCTGGCAGATGCTAGACAGTGAAACCAACTTGTGACTTATGCTACAAAACCATTTTAGCAAGGGAAGTTTGAAAAATGCCTTCGAAGATGGAGTTGCCGCATTCAATGAGTTTCTTCAAGCCTGCTGTCACAAGTTAATTTCAGATGTTACTGACAAGTGCACCTCCCAGAGGTAAACAGGTGCTTGAACACCGTGTTAGTAAGAAATTTCAAAAAAGTGCACAAAAGATGCAGTAGGGAGTAAAACACGTGCATACCTTTATTCTTGAGAATTAATTAGTGGGTCACGTCCAGCTTTCATGTGGAAGGCAATCTTCATAACTTCCAGAGCAATCAAGTCCATATGAACAACTACAGAACCTGGAAAACAAAAAATGTGGAATGTGGTTAGGTTCTGAATAGAATGCGATGGCAAACTAAACCTCCCGATATCTGGAAACTATGACTTACACGTACTGCAGGTGCCAGTGTGATTTAAGAAAGCTGTAAACCCAAATGAAATTACTTGAAAGGGGCATGGACACAGAAATTAGGCAAGTTAGAGTATTTGTTACATGACAGCACCATAGGTTACTGGACATACACGAAACATTTCAGAATATTTAAAACTCCAATAATTACAAAATTTTTTTAATGTTCGTTGTTTTTATCTAGTGACCAGGATACCTTGACACAACTCCTACTGTGGCGACGGCAGCTCGTCCATAAACCACGTGACTCTGATTGAGATTTTTAACACTCTCTCTTTCGTTGTTCTCTACCCGCGTTCGCCACGCCACGCATGTTTGTTACTCAGGCTCTGTACCTGTTTCTTCCTCTGCCGTCTCCCTCCAAAAGTGACGTTGAATTCGAAGGAGCAAGCTGTGCCAGATATTCCAACTGCCCAAAACTTGGGAGGGAAAAGTGGGGTAAAGGAGCATGTTGGGGCGAAGGACGCCTGGGCGCCTTCTGAACCATGCCTGGAAGTGCATACAAGAGATCTACGAGTGGCACCGCCTCGCCGCTTGGGACTGGCTAGGGACACTAAAGGGACGAGGCAGATGTCGTCACCAACGCCTGCAAACATGGCTGGCTTGCTGAATAGGTGGATCCGAGGGTCCCGCAACTAAATAGAATTTTTGTGTGAAACTAATGCATTCTTTGATAAATAAATTTGGCAGTTTTATACTAACATGTAATGGGCTTCAGTGACATACTTAGATTTCATGTTTTCCATTCCTGAAAAGTCTAGAACCAGCTGAATGCTAAAATAATTTCTACAGCTGTTTTTTGTTTTACACGTACACATGAACAATTGTTTATGTGTACGTGAAATTAATGCTTAATCTATTTAGTATATTGTTATTGCCGCTACAAATTCTTGTTTCCCCCCATATAATGCATTCCACGAGAATGTCCCGGAGGGTAATGAACTTGAGCTGAAGTAACTCCCATGAAACATAGTGTAAATTTTTATGGTGCTCCAACAACCAAAACAGAGCCACAAGTGATCCTACTCCTCAATATAATTAGGATAAAAATCCATGGTGACTAAAATTGTAGTTTGGCTTGTTGATACGTCACAAAGGAAACATAAAAAACAGGTACGGATAGAAGTGACTTCGCAAACAAAAGGATCACTCTCAGTGGAGGTTTGCTACCAGGAATTAAAAAGAAAACACAAAACATAGAAGACAACTTAAATCATATGGCACCACCTACCCCACATGGATATCAGTTTGTGTATTTACCAGAGAAGGGGAGCGAAAAAAAAACGTTGGAAGAGGAGACACCTCCAGGTGCATTGTGTGGTGGGAACAATATAGGATCCGCTTTTGCATAGCCTATGCAGGTCAAGCAAAGCCCTATATCAAAGACAGCCCTCGGTGTCGTGTGAACATTTGGCAGTACTGTTACCAGATGTGGTTGCATGACAGAGTTCAATAAGATCAGATAACTACAGGATATCAGGATAGAATCACAAGGATATGTGGAAGCTGGTAAAATTTTGGCTCGTGACAACGACAACTGCTTCCTCATCCGGTCCATCTTTTTGTTAAAAAAGGATCTTGATTACCTTCAACCAATAAACAAACGCAAGCATCCTCAGCATTCACATAAGGTAGGTGGCACAGGGTGATTACTTGTTGTGTAGTTTTTGTAAATAATTTGAAAACCAAATTATTTACAATCTTTCTTATCTGAGCCACTTATATACAATTGAAAATGGAGGGAACCAGATTTGTGAACATATGGAGAAAAACTGTTTTCCTTGTACCGAACCACACTCTAAGTACAAATCTTGGCTAATAGAGTAGCCTACAATTGAAATAAAGTAGTGCTGTATCCTGCATGCCAAAAGATGCACAAAGGCTTTCCCAGTGTGATGCAGATGGGCACTGCGGGAAGCTCTTCGAGTTCAACATTGGAGATGCGTGTTGCATTGTAAAAGTAAACAATGATGCAGTTGAACTTCAAACCATATCATTATCTGAGAATGTTTCAAAGGCAAGAAAGCACAAGTGGCTAATGTTTCCATGCATTAACAGACAAAATGTAATCATCAGTGGTGAAACTTACAAAAGAACTGCTTGTAGCAGTTATTGTAGCAAAAACATGGCTTTTGTAGCACACATTTCATTTAATTTATTTCACACTGCAAACTTAAGGACATGACGTCCTGAAACCAAGAGCACATGCAACGAAAACGGCACAACCAAGTACTGGGGCAGGATACCACTAGCAGATAATAGTTGCTTGAACGACGGCAAGCTGAAGTATTCAAATAACGAACCTGCAGCAAAAAGATGTCCGAGCGCTCCATCATGGCTGTGGTAGCGTGCCTCGAATGACTGGCGTGGGATAGCGGCTTTTGTAGAGGCATCGTAGCTGAAAACCAGTGTTGGCAGGCTCCTAATGCTCCCAACTTGAAATCCACCAAGATGGGTCCCAGGAGCCACTGTTTTCCCGTGGTTGGCTCGAGAACGATCAATTCCGTGGCGTCCTGTGGTTCGTCCAGCATGTGGGCCCCGTCATTGCTGGCGATGCTCAGAAGTATAATCTGCAGCAAAAAGATGTGTGAGTGCTTCATCATGGCTGTGGTAGCGTGTCCCCCACATTTGAGCTTTTGGAGCAGGCGATTCCGGTTTATCACATTGTAAAAAGTGATGCAAGTACTATAGAAATTCCCGCAGTTCCTCAAAGTGCCATAAAAACTATTATAACTGCAATTATAACACACAATTATTCGCAGCAAAAAGATTGCTGTTGGAAATGTTGTAATAAAAGGGGATAGAAAGCAAAAACACAGAACTTTGGCAAGGACCTCATTGCCTTTAAATCTCAATGCAATTACTAAATCAGTCCCATCTTCGACAACTGCAAAGCAACAAAACTATTTTAACATAGCGAATAAACCACACATGTCACAACAAGCATTTTTTCCTAAAATGAAAATAATGGGAGGAAGCTTCATACGCGTGTTCCACAAGTAATCGGTGCCACCGGAACAATGATTGACACCGCTCTTCCTCCCACGGAAGGCAACAATAATCGTTCCAGCCAATGAGAAGCTACTACAAAAGGGAAACTAAGGGTTGCACACTCTTCTCAGAGAGTGGCCACTTTTTGCTTGAGCACATATTTTAAGTCGCTTTTACGTAGGCAAATATAAGCGAGTAGCTCGGGGTTCCTCAATTTCATGAAAGAACAAAATTGTTTTCGTCTATGGAAGCTCACCGTGGGACGGAAGTGGTTTGTGTACCTCAGTCCTATTTATTATTGAGCGGTAATACATCATATCTGCTGAAAGTATTTAATAAATCATAGCAGCCAAAGCAGGTGGCATGTCGTCGTCTGCTTCCAGCCAGCATCTGATAGAGAGCCTCAAGAGTGTGTTCAACTGCTAGATCAGGGCATATGTTTATGGGTGCCATTAAATTGCAAACTTTTGCTGTGGGGCTATGGGGCTACGAATGGTTTCTCAACGTAAATCCGGTTATAAACAGATGCTTGAAGATTTTATGCGAAGAATAAAATAACACTTTTTTAGACACCATTTTTGTTCCGATAGGATAGGCTTTTTTTTACACGCGAAAAAGTGTATAATCTGCCATCTCTAATGCCGCCGTTAAATTGCAAACGCTCTCCGTGGTTTAAGTTAAACACGCTCTTACTTGAGGCTCTCTAGCATCTAATGACGTCGGTGGTGCCATCCCGCGGTATGTTATGCACGCATGGCCGTCGTTCGTCTGGTAGGCCTATCTCACTGATCTCTACCATAGGGGGCTGGAAGGCGCTTAGCCTCGCTCCGAGTCGGGCGCAAGTGAAGCCACCGGAAGTTCGATGCTTGTCCAGGAAGTCGAGTGTTTGCTGGGTCTTATAGTGCATTTAGTTAATGTTTTGGTTCATTCTTTCTTGCATTTTCACGTGGGTTTTAATAATCCCATTTAGTAATCAATCTTGAGAATGAGGCATTTGAACTTGGGGCATATACACTTAATCAACTAGAATCTCGAAATTCTCACACATCAAATGGCTTCCAAAAAGACTTCTCGGGCCTGCATGAACTGTTATTGTGCAAAAAGCAGGCTCTCTTGATATAACAAAAGCAAATCAAGCGCCATGGAAACTGTTTGGACCACCGCTCGTAAGAGTGGGAAAGCCTGTCAAGCGCTCACTTCCGGGACAAGCTGCTTACTTCCGGTGGCTTCGTACCTGTTTGCTCAATGCGCCATCCAGCCCTCTAGTGCAGATCAGTGGCCTACGTCGAAACAAACTGCCATAGACAAGAACTTTTTTTACATATAAACTCACTAATCTCTATGACAATTGTTCGATCGCACATCCCCGCTCCGCGAGTGCGGCCATCTTGCATGTCGAAAAACATGTTTTTGGAGCGTTGCGGAGGCTGGCGGCAGCGTGCTGAAGACACTTTTTCTACTCGTTCGTCGTCATTTGTCGAAGAAGTTCTTTAAAACCCTGTGTAAGCTGTGATACTTGCTGTTGAGAACATGTGTAATTTTTTACGGAAGCGCAGTGCCGCAGGAAAAAGGTACAACTCGTCGAAAGCAAGTTACGCCAGTCTTGCGGCGTGATCAAAGCTTCCTTGGCATGACAAAGCGCTGAGTCTCTGTGCCTTCGCACGCTTGGATACCGATCAAGAATCGGCGCCGCGGCAAAGTTTTGAAGGTGTGTCGTGCATAGATGTCTTTGCAACATGTATCGGCCACGGAGTTCTGGATCGTCCAGATGTTCAGGCGAGTTGCTATCAATAAAGGGGAAAACAATATGTACGGTTGCTCTTATGCTCTATTAACCATGGCTATGTTCCAAATATACTCTAATAGATCACATGGCAGCACAAATAGAGCAACACTGTGGAGCAAGGAGGGGTTTCGAAGGCAAAAGTACAAGACGGCGAGAATGAAAATCTTTGAAGCGCGGCCCATATGGTCTTGTGCAATCTGTTGACCAATCACAACTAGGCGAGCCGCGCTCAAACGTCAAGTGAAATTAAGTAGGTTGATAATGAGCCACTGCTGATCAGTGATGAGGAGCTATTGTGCGCGGTATTCTGTAAACCGTCTAACGACGAAAAAAAAGTACCTCCCCTCCCCCCCTCTTCTGTCGCCGCTTAGTTACAAATACAGTCGTCAGAGTAAAGTAAAACGCTGCTCCAGAAGCCCATACGGCTTCACGCACATTGCACTCGCCAAACATATCCACACGGTGTCGATTCTTGATTGTCATTCAAGCGTGCGAAGGCACGGAGACGCAGCGCTTCGGCGTGCCAATGAAGCTTTGATCATGCCGCGAGACCGGCGTAACTTGCTTTCGACGAGTTCTGCCTTTTTCCTGCGGCACTGCGCTTCCGTAAAAATTTTCACGTGTTCTCAACGGCAAGTTTCACGTCTTACATAGGGTTTTAAAGAACTTCTGTGAATGACGACGAACGAGTAGGAACCGCGTCTTCAGCACGCTGCCGCCAGCCTCCGCAACGCTCCAAAAACGCGATTTCTCAACATGCAAGATAGCCGTCCGGTCGCCGCACTCGGGCTGCAGCGATCAAGCGCGGATGCGCGAACCAGCAATTGTCCTAAACATCATTTTATAAACTAGAGAAAACACGACATGCTCTCAGTACGCGACAGCGCTCTTTATAATTATTCAACGAGCGCGGTTCAGTGTTTCATGTGAAAATTTGATTTCTCCGGTTCTTACCGAGCCCGAAGACGAAAGGGTGACGGCGCCTGAAAGCAAAAAAGGTACGAACAGGAAGAGTTCGGGAGAGCCCAGAGCAAACCAAACTCCCATGGCAATGAGCTTTGTGCCTGCGCACGTCCATCGAGCGAGTCTGATGCGTAGATACGTTTCCCTCGTGCAACTGGGTCGGGAAGCTAAAGCGCGTTTTCTGACTCGGCCCGCGCTATTGCGTTAAGTTACGCGTCTTTCATTCCTTCTGCACTTCGGTTATCTCGCAAGGCGCATGCGAAAATGA
>JAZHYW010015952.1:0-20083 GCA_037355805.1 Ixodes ricinus | reverse complement strand
CAGTCGTTTTTTCCGGAGTTCTCTTGGCCGTTTACGTTATTTCTGTGTTCCTTAGAAGATGTGGATTGTATCGGCACAGCTTAAAGTGATTGTCCGGGGAACAAATTGTCTTTCAGAAGAATATTAAATTAGATTGTAATTTCTTTTCTGAATATCATAGGCACAATATCAAAGGTTCTTAATCATCCGCCGCACAAGTACATCGATTTTAAACAGAACCCAACCTTTCTGATTGCACCCGAAAACACAGCGTTTTCGTTGGCAACAGCTGGAGCTCAAATGCAACGTTATGCAAAGAGCCAATACAGCTCTTGACTGCTTTCTCAGTAAAATAACTTCGTTCTCATAAAGGCAAGACTTACGGTATTGAAGGAAGCCTAATTTTTTCACGATGATGTTTGTACGAACCATCAACCATGGTGATGAAAACCTGGTATAAGTCAAGGCCTTTGACTCTGACAATAACATGCCGGATGTGACGGCACGACACCACCAGCCATGCATACTTGCGAAATTTTGCGTGAAGTTTCGTATTGATGCTCACAAAAGATTTAAAGAATATTCAGGCGTCTTTTCACTTTCTATTTTCACTCACTCAATAACTGTAGAAGGTTTCCTTAAGGTCGCCGTTGTCCTGAAAAATCCGTCGCCGAACGGTGCCGTCCAGCGGTTTAAAATACGAAATACCGGCCGATAGTGGCGGCACATCAGTCTGGGGAGGCAACGGTTTTAGTTTGGGGTGGAATTCGGCTAGACTTGGCTATGGTGGGTGTGGCTGGAACTTGGCAGGTTGAATCGAGCTAACTAATGAAAAGTAGGCAATCACCTTGCCTTCTCGAAATAATTAGGACGTACACGGTTTAGTGTTTAGATCAAGTTTCCACAGCGAAGGGGTATATCTGAGTAGTTTAATCTAATGCACCTGAATAAAAAAAGGTAGCGACATCTTCTTCCTACTCCTCTGACGAGCACACCTTTTATCTTTAAGTTTGGCTTTTTTACACCCTCGCGTTGAGTGTAGCGCCGCCTGGTTTGGCCCGAGATTGCAGACGGGCTTCCTATACTCCAGTCAGAGCGCAGTCAAAGGCTGAAAAACACGCAAATACATACACACAGTAGTGGTGCAAAACTATCGATAGTACTATCGATAGTATCGATAGTCGCCAGAAATCTGACTATCGATAGTAAAAAAACTATCGATAGTACTATCGATAGTCGACTATCGAAAAACTATCGATAGTACTATCGATAGTCGACTATCGAAAAACTATCGATAGTACTATCGATAGTCGACTATCAAAAAACTATCGATAGTACCATCGATATTCGACTATCGAAAAACTATCGATAGTACTATCGATAGTCGACTATCGAAAAACTATCGATAGTACTATCGATAGTCGACTATAGAAAAACTATCGATAGTACTATCGATAGTCGACTATCGAAAAACTATCGATAGTACTATCGATAGTCGACTATCGGAGAATTATCGTTAATCGACTATCAGAAAACTATCGATAGTCCACTATCGTAAACCTATCCATAGTACTGTCGACAGTTTACTATCGATAGTTTTGCGACACTAGTAGTTTGCGTCGCTCCCTCTTCTCTTTTTCTCGCTTTATTTTTTGCAAATGGGACACCAACTAGCCCAAGCACTCACCATCCCAACTTTGGTTCAGCTTTCAGTGATGACGAAGACGGGATTTTGGGCGAAGAGAGGAGGAAGGGAGGCGAGCGGCGGTGCGGCAACTGTGTTCGCTCTAGTAATACAAAACTATCGATAGTATCTATGCTCGCCGGAAATCTGACTATCGATAGTAAAAAAAACTATCGATAGTACTATCGATAGTCGACTATCGAGAAACTATCGATAGTACTATCGATAGTCGACTATCGGAAAATTATCGTTAATCGACTATCGGAAAACTATCAATAGTCGACTATCGTAAACCTTTCGATAGTACTGTCGACAATTTACTATCGGTAGTTTTGCGACACTAGTAGTTTGCGTCGCTCCCTCTTCTCTTTTTCTCGCTTTATTTTTTTTTCAAATGGGACACCAACTAGCCCAAGCACTCATCATCCCAACTTTGGTTCACCTTTCAGTGATGACGAAGACGGGAGTTTGGGCGAAGAGAGGAGGAAGGGAGGCGAGCGGCGGTGCGGCAACTGTGTTCGCTCCGCACCCGAATACTACTACAAATGCGCGCCAAACTGCGGCGAGCACGCAGACTGCGGAGCATACGGCGCCAGCTTTGGCGGCACTAATGCCCCTGAATAAGAAATGTAGCGACATCTCCCTCCTCCGCTGACGCGCACAGCTTGTAACTTTATGTTGTGCTTTTTTACACCCGCGCGTCGACTGTAGCGCCGCCTGGATCGGCCCAAGATAGCAGACGGTCTTCCTATACTTGAGTCAGAGCGCAGTCAAAGGCTGAAAGACACGCAAATACATACATACAGGCTAAAAGCGCACTGTCACGGTCTACCAGCCTCGAAGAATGTGCTCAAAGAAAGGCGATGAAAGCCGTGACGTTGCACAGTCGGCGTTATTTGATTGGCGACATGAGCTCATAGCATGCACTGCACCCCGACAGCATAGGCATTCCTTTTCTCTGCTCGTCCCTCATGCACACTCTAAATTGTTATATTTTGCTATTTCGCGCTTGCACGTTGACTGTAGCGCCGCCTGGATCGGCCCAAGATAGCAGGCGGCATTCTACAAAGGATGTCGCTACTTTTCCGTATAAAGGGGCTTTAGGCGGCACTAGCTGGTGCCTTCTGTAAGAGTCGGCGCCCTTTCTACCGCGGAACAAACACAAAAGAAAAACAAAAGTACCCCACTGTTGCAAACCTAAACTATTCGGTAGCCCACTGAATCTGGCTGGACCTTGAAGTAGTGGTGCAAAACTATCGATAGTACTATTGATAGTCTCCATAGCCGCCAAAAATCTGACTATCGATAGTAAAAAAAACTATCGATAGTACTATCGATAGTCGACTATCGAAAAACTATCGATAGTACGATCGATAGTCGACTATCGATAGTTCTGCGATACTATCGATAGTTTTTTCAAAACTATCGATAGTATCGATAGTCGATTTATCGATAGTTTTGCATCACTAACACACAGACTAAAAGCGCACTGTCACTGTCTACCAACCTCGAAGACTGTGCTCAAGGAAAGACGATCATAGCGGTGTTGTTGCACAGTCGGCATTATTTGATTGGCGACATGAGCTAATAGCATGCACAGCACTCCGACAGCAGAGGCATTCCTACTCCTTCCTTTGACGCGCACACCTTTTTTCTTTATGTTTTGCTTTTTTACACCCTCGCGTCAACGGTAGCGCCGCCTGGATCGGCCCAAGATAGCAGGCGGCATTCTTCAAAGGATGTCGCTACTTTTCCATATAAAGGGGCTTTAGTTCAATCTAGTTTAAGCAGGGTAAGCTCTCGGCCTTTCGATAGTTGCATCTTGAGTGGTGGCAGGTAGACGTTTTCGTGCCCTTCACATGCCACGGAATAATGACATACCTTGCAGTGATAACCTAATCGGAGTTGCGGCACCGGGTTGGAATCGGTCAGTTTTCCTTAGATGAAGTATTCTTGAGCATAAACGTCACGACCTGTCTGGTGCAAAACCCGAGCGGTTCGCACAAGCAATCGAATGACTTTATAAGTAAGAATGCTTGGGGAACATGAAAAGATAAATGAAATTGCAGCGACCTTCGCGCTGAAGCATCGTATGATCAACGCACATTCCGCAATTGTTATAATTATTAAAATTAGTTGTGCACCCATAGGCGACGCAGTGCAAGCCATACGACCACAGATTTTCGAACATTCTGAAACACTAAAAACGAAAAAAAAAAAAACATGGCGGCTAACTTAAGCACGACGTCTCGTCCCCTGAGCTTTTGGCCCATACAATTGGCGGTTGCACGCCCAATGTCCAGCGGGCGATTCCCGGTGCATCAGTAGGCCGCTGGTAGGAAGTTATGCGAATAAGGTCTATAGCAGTCAGCACCGCCCAATGAAAGAGGCGCTAGTGGACATATATTTAAGCGCAGCAGAAGCTCTTGTTGTATTCGCCCAAGGTCGACGAGCGAAATCGGACGATCGGGCCGGAGCGACTTTGGACGAAATCGATATGGACAAAATGTTTTGATTTATTGATTTATTCATGCATCCATACACCCATTCTAGCAGGAAATAATAAAAGACTGTGGTGGCACTGGGCTGTTAATTTTACGAGACAAGGCGGTTTCAAACCCGTTATTTTGCGTACGCCTGCACTAGTTTCGCGCCAGTACACTCTAAAAAGAAGAGTACCATCCTACAACCTTTTGTCCCATATAATGCACCCCAAAACTTTAGTTCGACGTGCAGCGCACTGTAGTTGAACAGACGGCCGCAAACTTTAAGAGCGGCTTGATAACGGTGCGATAGAACTAGGGTTCGGCAGTTTTCGGTTTAAACCGATAACAACCGATAAAAGTACGCCGAATCATTTTTTGAAAATTCGGTTTTGACCAAAAAAGATAAGTTTCTAGGTTCGGCATTTTCGATTTAAACCGATAAAAACCGATAAAACCGATAAAAACCGATAAAAGTACATCGAATCTATTTTCTAAAATTAAGTTTTAACCGGAAAAGGCCACTTTGACCTTCCAGCCGTACCGCCAGAGCAGTGGCGAAAAAGTGAAACGACCGTGTCTATCGAAACGTGTCCCAATGTATGGGATACACGGGTGCCATCACAACGTTTTGGTTTAATGTGCGCATAATTGATCGGAACGTGAAGTCCGAAATGCACCATGGCTTCGACATGTACGCGCGTGTTTTCAAATTCGCTGTAAGGAAGACTGACTTGATGCAGGCTCTGGATGTTGTGTTGTGCTTCGAAACGGCGCACCGTGTCTCTTTTGTCGGTCACAATTGGTTGGTTGGCCGATTTTAGCTCAGGCGGCAGGTTCATCTCCTCAGCCTGCCAGTGTCCAGTGTTAGCGTTGAGAGGGCATTCTCGAAACTCAGTGTCATAATAACAGGAAAGAAAGAGTGCGGCTCAACGAGGAGAACCGGGGAAAGTACATGTGTGTGTGCTATAAGAAGATCACGTAATCCTGATGTACAGAAGGTGAAGTTTCATGATTTTGGGCATAGGCTTCATATCTGACTTGTCTGTACTTGTGTGTTTTTTTCTTGTTTTTTTTTTAAAGTTGCACACATTTGCCAAATAAAATGTCTATTCCTTTTCCAGTGTATCTGTGCGGCTATTCTTTGAGTGATCACAAATATCACAGCTACAAGGATCATCTGATCCGGTGTCCGTTGGAGTTTATTTCATATTCTCCGAAAAAAAAGCCGATAAACTCTTGTGGGCATAAATATACGCCGAAAAAAAAACCGAAAATTGAGTTTTAAAATAAATAATAAACACCGAAAAAATTACGCCGAATTTTGAAAAAAATAGACACCGAAAACGCGGAACCCTAGATATAACTTATTAGATAGCTAAAGTGCACGTTTCAAAGACCACAAAAGAGGAAACACTGAAGGTTTGCAGTAGGACCAAGAAAATTCCGATTATATCTTTTTTGTAGTAAGTAACACGTACATTGGTTATTTTAATAAGTTTTACCACACGGCTATCACGGCTCTCGTGAAAGTTTTTGCCATCCGATCGACATCAGTGCGCTGTACGTCGGACTGTAGTTTTGGGGTGTATTATATCATTATATGGAACACAGGGTGTAAGTATACACCCTCCTGTTTTAGTGTGTACACCCATTCTATACACCCTTGGAAGTGAGGTCTTGGCTTAACCTCGAAACACGCGCTGAGGTTAGGCTGAGATACCTTCCAGCCAGGACGGTCGCTGATTGTCGTACAATGTAGCCAAGCGTCTTTTCCGCAAGCATACACCATTGAGCACAGATATAGACTAAGAAATTATTTTTAGATATACAGGTTGCCTTCGACCCCGAAAGAGCGCAACCTATTAAAAATGTACCTAAACCACTAACAAATACAAAAAAAAAATTGAGTCTCAAGGCGCCTATTGGAATGCTCCAGAAGCCGCATGACCATTGTATCAACATGTCTGCGCTCGCGGCAGCGCTGGCTTCCACGACGTGCTGGAACAGAGGCTGCGTTGGTAAAAAAGTCAGCTCAAATCTTTGAAGAGAAGCTAAAGAGTAAGGACAGAACGAGCGGTTTGGTAGGGATAATTAAACTTGCGGAAGAAAAACGAGAAGGGACGGACAAACACAAACTTCGTGTTTGTGTTTGTTCGTCCCTTCTCGTTTCTCTTCCCCAAGTTTAAGCTAAAGAGGCTCTTGAGAAAAACGAGTTAGATGTGAATTCTAGGGTATTCTTATCCCGTGAATTTCAATATTACGTTCTTTTTTTTTTTCTTAAAGATGTCTCTAAACGTGAGAAAACATGAAAACCCACCGACCAGCCGTTACGTTATACACATAGCTTTGTGCCGGCAAGCGCGTGTCACTCGTGTGGACAGCGCGTGCCATTAGAAACGCGCCAGGCATAGACCAGTGTCCGACATCCTATCCCCCAGCGATAAGAATGGGAAATAAGAGTTCTAGTATTGCGAATAGAAGCAAACGCAAGTGTTGTGCGTTTGCGTTAGCGTTACGTGCTCAGCCTGCGCATGCGCGTCGTCGCCATTCGCCAATTCAAGAGGCAGTTTGAATATCCGCGCACGCTCAGTGTGGAACACGCAACGCTAACGCAATTGCCCTGTGCTTCCGTCGGCACGTATTCGCGACTCCAGCGAACTATACGGGGCGCGTTGGTCAGGCAAAATGGCGAACGAAAGGAGGTCGTTTTCGCCGTTCAACACGCGGACCACCATAAATGTCTTGCACTGCAGCGTAAAATCGGTGTTACATATGAAAGCAAAGCGAGTTTTCGAGGCTAGAAACCTTCCTCTAGTCAGTGTGTAGGAATGACACGGCGGAAGCATAAAAATAATTACTGGGAACGATGTTTGTTTCTATGCTGCCTATAGACCCTTTCTCCTGTACTCTCGTCCTCAGCCACCTGTTAGGCATATCCGGTATGGGCGACAAAAAATAATACAAAATTTCAGCCTGCAAATAGCAAAAAAGAGAGAGGAGAGGCAAAATGAAAATCTGTAACGGTTACACTTATATCCTAAATGTATTCTATTGGCGTGGCGATGGCAAAACAATGTTTTCGCCCATACTGGAAGTGACGACAATTCAAGATGGCGACGCCCTTGAGAAAAAGGTCTATACGAGAAGCAAGCCGCGATAGCAGACGACAGAGTCGAAACGACCTCCACTCTGAGCTTCTCGGCGTTTTCGCTGGAGTCGCGAATACTCAAGACTAAAACTCACTAATAATTTCAAACGCAGGCTCTTGTTAAAAAAGGCGCTGCGCATAAAACAATTTCTTTTTGCTTTTTACAGCACCTTTGGCGTTGGTGTAGTTCTTGGAGCTTCGTGACTATGCATTTCTGAGGTTCCTGCACCACGATATGTGCGAAGGTTTCTAGAAAAATGGAGTCTTGCAAAAAGCGCAGATCCCCAACACTGTCATGGCGTGAGCATAAACAAACATGGCGGCTCCCGCGGAACAGAGCAGACACTTTTCTATATTCCCTGGCAATGGAATCAGTCGTGACGTGCTTTTCTGACGTTTTTCTTTTTTTAATTTAAATAGAAAGAGTGCGCGTACATCGCTTTGATAGGCGGTGAAGATGCCCGGAAGCGGAAATTCCGAAAACTCTTTGACTGACGTCACGCTCCGGGAAGGAGGGGCTTCGACGGTACTTTAAAAATATTTTCTGCAGCCACCGTGCACCAAATTAAAGAATAATCTCGATATTCGTTTTCCTGTGGGTCAAATGAAGAAAATTTACGTTGTTTTCTATCACAAATACAGTATTGCTTTTGTTTCCTTTTAAATATGAACCCTCCTACAACACTTTGACGCTACTCTATTTCACCTTATGATGTACCGCAGGAAAGGCTACAAGGGCGAGCTCCTTGCTCTAGGGCACATCTCGGCGGCACAAGCTCTCGCGCGTCAAGAGCACCTGCCAACGCTATGAGCTCGCGCTTCTAGGCCTTGTCTGCGGTACAGCATAAGGCGAAACGGAGTATACAATCACGTATCGATACCTCCTTCTGCGTTCCGAAAGAGTAAGTGCGGCGATTAACGCTGGCCGTCGGCGATGCTGCTGACGCTGGCTACTTGTCCTCGAGCGCCCCCGATGTCGTTGCCCCTAGTTGCCCCTAGCGCACAACAGACATTGCCGAAACGTTACGCGGCGCCATTCTAAAGCCCAAACCACGTAGGGCGTATTCGCGACGTATTTACGGGCGTTTTGGCGGGCGTAATCCCGACGTACAGCGGGAGTCAAGACGAGCGCTTCCTCGGTCGGTGCAAATACGCGCGTATTCCACGATTCGACCGCGACTGATCTCGGCGCTTCGGCGTATTGTGGCGTGGCGTATCCGGAAGCGTACGGCGCAGTGCCGACCAATCAGCTCCCGAGTTGAGAACCGGAAGTTGCCCGAGAATCGGCTTGCCTAGCTATGCGGCCGGCTGGCTGGCTTGGCGCAGCCGCCGAAATGGGAGCTCGCTTGTCGCGTTCGCCGGGTTATCGGCGAACTGTACGAAATTACCATATCTCTTTGGAACGAGCGATGAACGACTGAGACAGAAGAAAATAGCATCTATGTTGCGGGCGGTGTGAAAAAATTTCAAATGGAAGGGTTTTGAGCAGAGATCGCGGCCTTCCTCCTGCCGGGAGTTTTTGGCAACTTGACGTTTCCAACGAACATTTATGAAACAGCCGTTAGAAAATTAGGCATTGGTTGCTGATTAACATTCAGTTATTTCTGTCGCCTTACGGAACGCAATAATATAGCAGCCGGTCTACATTTTGCCTCCTTTCATGAAAGGCGCGAGTCGGGCTACACCGGACCAAACGCCGAGGAGACGTCGACGAAAAGCGTCGTGTGTGGTTTGGCCACATTCCCTCTTCCCTTCTGTGAAAAAAGCGCCAGCCAAATCCCTTGATTACGCCTGCTGAAACCCGCGTAAATTCGTCGAGAATATGCCCCATGTGTGTCGGCCTTCAGTCAGAACTCAGCCTATATGCTACGGCGCTTGATGTCTCCGCTTAACTCAATGATGATACCAGCATAGCTATAAATTGAAAGCTTTCTAATGAAATAGTTCATAAAGAAAATTTAACGTAACAAAAACTAGACAAATGTACGTACAAAAATAGCTTAAAGATAAATATAAACAAAAAAAACAGTCCCATTTCGTACCAAAAATAAAAATGTAGGGTTCAGTCAGCCAATAGTGCAAAATTCGACTCCCATTGCAGTTGTATCTAGGGTACTAGGGGTTGTTTTTCAAGGAACGTTGTCGTGGTATACATATATCGATTACGTAGCCGCTAAGCTATTCCAAATAGTCGGACTTGTATATCGTAATCGACAGATACTGCCACGAAAAGGTATGATTTTAATTTATAACAGCTTGTTTTCATCTAGTCTTAATTGCTTTCATTTAGTCTGGGCACCCACAGTTAGAGCAAATCTACATGAAATACATGTCTTACAAGAACGGTTGCTAAAAGTTATTGAAAATATTCCGTCTTACTTTCAAAGTTGAGTTGTTCGTAAAATATAATGTATTACCAATCCCAAAAATGTGCGACTATCTGCTTTCTAGAGCATTTAAGCAAGAAATAAGAACTAAATCATCGTTAAAAAAGAAAAAAGAACCACCTAACTTACAAAGTGGTACTACAGCCTACACAACACGCCATAGTGATCCTTGTAAAGTTAGCAGTCCTAGAACAATCTACGCGCAAGATACGTTGAAAAACAAACTACCAAGATTATTAAACAGATTAGCTGGCAAAAATGTCGAGCTTTTAGATATTACGTTTAAATGATTGCTTTGTTAATTCAGCCCCCATTCGCCATTTCTGATACAAAACAAAATGTAGCGTAATATTAGCAAACGTTGAGAACTGCTGTGTATTTACGCGATTTTGTTTTACATTTGTTTGCGTGGTTGTGACGTAATTTGACTGTGTCCATTGTTACTTCGCTTTATTTTTGTTTTTACTGTTAATGTTGTAAAGTGCATCCTATGTTGCTTATTTCTTTAGTGCTGCATAAATTCCAATGTGGGGGCCTGTGGCTTTGTCAAGCTGGCCTTGTGACAGCTTTTTCCACAAACCTCCAGTATGCTGTGCGTTGTACTTGAAGCAAATAAAAGAAAAAATAAACAACGTAAATTTTAGTTTAAATTTGTATTTAGTGCGTTGTTGGTATAGCCGGTGATTGCGAACTAACAAAAAAGACGAGGGTCGTGACGACGCACATTTACCTCTGTTTGGTTGGCTTCATCGGTGCATGTGTCATGCACCAAACGCATTTTTTGTTTGTAGATCGATGACACACAAATGTGAGTGCACTTTGCAGCGGCGCGTTGTTTGAATCGTTCGCCTTATATCGTGGCCACGGCAGTTAAAATAACAAAGCCCATCCGCAGGCCACACACACAAGGTACATTTACTACCATCCACATCCCAGAAACATTTTCGCAACTAACACGTGCGCAACAACATAAAAAGAATAGAAAAAAAGAAAGCTGGTGTGTTTCGTTCCGCGTGGCCGCGAAAACAACTGACATGTTTTGCAGCAACTTCGAAAAACCACCTGCGTCGCGTTCGCCGGATTTGACCCGACGGAGTAATTATACGGGGCCAGCAGCGGCGGCTCTACGCAGGCGGGTGTTTGCAGGAGTGTATCGACTTGGGCGAGTTGGTGGTACATTGACGTAGGAATAGTGTAAGGATGACGTACACCACAAAGCTCTGTTTTCGCTGCACGAAACAACGTCCCAAGGAGCAAAAAAATGTCGTTCTTGTGACACTTTGTTGACACCCGCGCTTACGGGGGGAATAATATCAAAGGGACTTTGTGAAGACCATAGAAGGACAGAGCAGTGAGTAAGACCATAGAAGGACAGAGCAGTGAGTCAAAAGAAGAAGGTTATCGCAAGTTTCTGTCACTCATTAAACATTGTTTTCTTTTTCTTCAGATTGTTACTGGCTGGCTCACATTCGTTCACCGAACTGCATTAATGTCCAATCTTTAACGGTTTAACGGTCGTTTTTGTGTGTTTTGGGTTGCTGGCAAGTTACATTATTTTTCAACTTGTTTTCGCTTCTTTTCTTTTCGTGTGATCATTTGCATGCAATAAGACACCAAGTCACAAACGAACGAAGTGGAGGATACAATTTTGAAAGAAAGCTCAACCTCCCTATCAGCTCAAGAGCACCACCGTTTGCTCGTGCTCAACCAGCTGCAATCATTCTTGCTTGGTGAATATTTGGTTTCGATATATAACAAATGCAGATAGAAAGCACCAAAAAATAAATAAACTGTAAACATTAATAAATAATTTTGATTTTTTTTTATGTGCGAGCAAAAGTTCGTTTTATATCATCATAGTAAATCGGGTATGATTTAAATTGCGTTTTCATTTAAATCACCTTGACGTTTTTTTCTCCTCACTGACTAAAGCGCTAAATTTAGTTACATTTTTTTATGTTATTGTCTCCTTTTGTCACTTGTGTACATCACTGGGCGTCCCTTTGTTCAGCTATAGCGAACCGCCAACGGCCAGGCGGAGCCCGCAGAGTTAGGGCCCAGCGTTATTCCTTTTTTCCTCGTAACATGGCAAAGGGCGAACACCACGCTGTACATTGCGTTCCGACGACTCCGACATGCGCTGCGCATACCAGAGCAACGCACGGATAGTAGAGCATGACGCAGCGAAAAGCCTTACACTTATCCGCAGTAAACGCTATCGTCCACGATACGTAGTCGCGCCCCGAGCTCCGTTGTTCCGATTAGCCTGCAAGGACCGTAGCTTCCGCCGTACTGGCATGTGACACGCCCACGGCTTCCTGACCTACTCAACAGTTCTGGTTTCAGCCACTAGGATAGGCGACGCCACAAAATAAACAGCTCACGTTTGAGCAATGGAGCCGCCACTTCTCCGCGTGCCCAATGTTTCTTGTTTCAGTCGCTATGGATAGCGACAAACCAATCAGGATTTCAGTTATTCTATCGTCACCGACATCCTAAGAAACGTGGGGCGTGACGAAGTGCCTAGAATCTTATTATCGCGCCACAGCCAACAAGATGAAGGAATTAGAGTTTTATAAAGGGCTCATTATCTAGCAAAAAGTGGAAACGCAGGAAGTGGATTAATTATTACGATTCTGCTTTTGTCTTTTTTTGCCTTGCATTTCTTACTTAATACGGTATTTATGCTCGCCAAGGTTTTTATTTGTAAACGCCATATGAGAGCCCAACTACCCAGAAGACAATTTGGGGATTGAAATTCGTTTTCTTTCCTCCCGAAAACTGCCGATCGAGAACTGGCCGGTTTGAGCCGAGCTCACTCTCTTCTCCATGGTCACGTGCAGTTTTCTATCGTTTAAACACACACGCCGAATATAATCAGAGTCGTGGGTCAACGAAATTACACGCTGCATTTAAAAAAAAAATGAAGATATAATGCCTCTTTTTTTGTGTGTGGTTTTTAAAAAGCTGCAAATACGTTGATCAAAAAAAAAAAAGTTTCACAGAGAGCCGGAATTACTCTGTGAATTCTCTGCGTAATTCTCAAAATGGCGTCGTATAGCGAGATTCGCTGGCTGAACGGCTGAACGAAGCGGGCTAAGCGACGGTGGCGGACGACGGGTGTTGGACCTCTACTTCAAAACTGTTGTTTGCAAAACCGACAAATGTTCCTAGCTTAAAAAAAAAATCGTATCACGATCAAAACAATTAGGATTTATTCTTTACGACACGCTCGATCACACAGCTGGTTCGCACGAAAAAGTCGCAGGGTCGTCGTCCCTTCTCCTAGCTGAAGACATCGCTCGTCTCACACCTCTAAAAATGGTCACGCAGAGCAAGCGTGACGCAAAGCGATTTTTTGCACGCTTGTTCTAAGCGTGGTGTTTTTCAACGCTTAGAATTCACGCTCCCTAAGCGTGAACGGCGGATAGGTTTAACGCTTGCAGGCGTGACGCAAACCGATTTTTTACACGCTTGTCCTAAGCGTGCTGTTTTTCAACGCTTAGAATTCACGCTCCCTAAGCGTGAACTGTGCTATGCTTTAACGCTTGGCAGGCGTGAGGGGGCACTTGTGTTTACACGCTTATTACGGCGTGCGTTTTCTCCACGCTTAGATAATGGCGCCTCCTAGGCGTGTGAAATGCGCGTCGCGGTGGAGACCTCTGGCCGTGGGCATTGAGCTTTCTCGCATTTAGTATATCGTCCCAATAACTAAGATTATTGGGACGATATACTAAATGCGAGAAAGCCCAATGTCAGCGGCCAGAGGTTTCAACCACGACGCACATTTCACGTGCCTAGAAGGCGTCATTATTTAAGAGTGGAGAAAACTCACGCCGTAATAAGCGTATGAACATACGGGCCCCCATGCATCGTATTGTTATCGGATATCATTATAGGAGCTCAAAAACGATCTGCTAAATCTCTCTAAGTACTCCTTTAGGCGAACTGAGTTGAGTGCAAGAAAGATCAACGTGCTGCTTCATGTATAATTACGCACATATACGAATGGCAGTTGTGAATCATGTTACGCCTGGTACATTGCACTAAGTAGCTGCAAGCTGTTCACAGCTGTGCAACTTGTATAAAGATTTTAGGAAATTTATCTTTGGCGTCTAAAAACCCAAATAAAAGAAAGAGAGAGAGGGATGTCGTTAGGCTCCAGTTACAAGAAGGAACAGTCCAAAAGGAACTAAACAGAAAAAGGCAAACAAATTTCAGCTTCGGGGATAAACTCTTTATTAGAAAATCTATTTTTGTTTGTACAAATAAGCCGTTAAAAAGTATAAAGCCTACTAACTGCTAAGAACTACAACAACTATGAGCATCATGAAACAACTATGAACGAATGTCAATATTTTGAATTTTTAGCGGGTTTGAATCAGGATATATTTTTTCAGTAAATGTTAGTAACAATATCAATATATAATTCTTTACCGTATGTTTTGCAGCTAAGCAGTGATAATTGTGTCGTGTCATACTTCTTTGCGGTTCATTTTCTACAACAATTGGTATATTAGAAAAATTGTGCTTGGTGGCAAGTCTGTGATTTTGTAAAAGAAATTAACCACAGAATAAGAAGGAGGTATTTCGTTCTAAAATTGGGTGGTAACGCAACGTAACACTCAACAAAGGTCAAACTGGCATAAATATTAAATAAGATCAAATGAGCAAAGTGTTGACTTCGTTAGGAAAGTCAACATTTGCTAGCAAAAAATGAATTGGCGTAATGACTAGATTTAGTTTTGGCGCATCCGACCACGTGGCATTGCCATTTTTTTTCTACATATCTTAGATTTTTCATTATTAAGGGCACTTTTGTTCAATTGACTAGAGCTATTAATATTTTGATGTACATAACTCCCCTCCAACCATTCCTCAAAAACGAGTATGAAAAAAAAAAACCTTGTGCGAGAAAAGTGCAACTTTGAGAGATCACGCAACCCTTTCTGGGCCCATGCTATCTCAGACCTGCTTGCTGGTTTCACTACTCTGTACAAAACCAAGCATCTGCCCAAATGCTGCTGGGTATGTTACGTTCTCTAAGTAGTAAACACAGAGGCATAGCACCAGCGCTTTCTCGAGAGACGTGTCTGGTTGCAGGTCCATTTCGTTTCGTGGTTTGTTGCCGCAGATTAGCCGTCTCGTGTCGCCTCACACAATGCAGGGTCCAAGAAAATCCGTCGGTGCAACCTGTCAACAATAAGATTAAGATATTATGGCCTAAAAAAACGTAGTATTACAAAAATGAGTATAAACACTTGAACGTTAACATTGTCCACGTTGCACTAACTGAAGCGCGCATAGCAGGCTGTTCTTAGTTCGTAAAGCTGTGTAACATTAGGTGCGCTTTGAGCGTGCTTGATGTATTCTCTTTATTGCGAAAGTGCTCTACTCGCCGCTGAAATCAGTGCGTTTTTTTGCGAGCGTCACGAAAAAGCGTTACGCCGACGCGTTACGGTTACGCCGACGGCGACGCCGCTCAAGCTAACTCGATATTTCTGCAAAGCTTTATCTCAAATAAACGATTGGGTTGAGGCCAATCAAAACCAAAATGAAACATGCCTTCAAGCACCGGAACATGCAAAGATTAAAGCGGCTGCCTCTGATGTTACTGTGATTATTTGCGTCTCGTTCACCGCTGCAACCCTTTTCCTCCTACAATGCAACGTTGTGTACCCTTTCCCTTCTTTCCTGCTGCCACCCTTTTCCCCTTGCCACATTGCCACGTACCCATTCCCTCCTTCACCCATACCCTGGGTGTTCGTCCATTCCAAACCGTAAACTTTCAACGCGGGAGACCGACGCAGTGGTGGGACTTCTGGAAAAATATGCCTTTGAAGTTTTTGCGACAGCAATGCAACACTTGCTGACCTATGTACTGCAGTGTCTACAGCCGAGAACAAACTCGCCCGACTACCTCAACTACGCCCCAGCATGCACGGGTCACCCCTTCACCTTTCCGAATAAACAACATTTGTTTCAATTCCGCGCTGAATCACAAGCAGCAAAAACTGTTTCCTAGATGTGACAGTCATGCTGAAGAGCACATCGCTTGGAGAAAAGCAACACGGTGGAGATCGTGCTACTTGATACTTGCGCTTTCACAACAAAACAAGAAAAAAAAAACAGCGGATTCAGACAGTAATGGGGGACAAACGAAAACAGGGTTCTTACCCAAATATTGCAGTCTTCCATGAATAGCTGGCGATGACCGCCGTAAAGGCACCAGCCAAATGGGAAGCATTTTCCTTGGCTGGCATTCAGATCCGTCTCCCGCAGGAATTCGGGGCACTCGCACTCGCTGTGTTTGCAGCGATCCCGCGGCATTCCACGCACGTCAAGTGCGGTAAACATGGCACACTGTGCCGGAACTCACGCGCCGTCTCCCGCGAAGTCTCGCAAGTCGCAGTCAGTCAAGCTGGTCCAGCCCCAGCCACAAACAAAGCGTGTCGGGAACTGACTGAGCGAGCCAGGGAGCAACGGGAACAGCGCAACGGCTTTCTCGCTTTTCCCGCCAAAAAAGAGGACGCATGCGCCCTCTGTGCTTCCAGAAAAAAGAAAAAAAAAGAAGCTCACACCAACAAAAAATCAACAAAAAAGCAAGCGCAGGTGCATCTTCGGGAGGGTCAATCCATTCGGATATATATTAGCGTGAGGATGAATGGAGGCGCGCGCGTTTCTCCGAAAATCTAAGCGTGTGTTTTGCGGTCGTCACGCTAACGCTGTTGATCAGGTCCGAAAAAAAGGCCGAGCGGAATTCCTCGGACTGCTCTAACGCTTGGACACCGAAAACAAACGCTTATTCTCGATCACGTGGTGCTTAAAACGTCATTCCCGTCGTATTGACGTCGGTTCCACGCTTGAAACTCGCGGTTAGCGTGAGGTTCAGCGTGACAGTTTTGTGAGTGTACGAACGCGAATTGGCAAGAGCTTGAAATACGCGCAAACGTTTTTCGTACGACGAGTAAATTTGTTATCTACCTCGCAAAACCGGAAAAAAAAAAGATATAAAAAAAGGAAAACGCGGTCGGGTGTAGCTGCGTGACTTCCCCGGCAACTCGCTCCTCTACATTTCTTTTTCCTCCCCAGTCAGATTTCGCTTTCGGTTTCCAGCAGTCATGTTTTAGAGCGCAGCTTTGGCGCTCGTTTCCGGCTTGAGCGGCGTCGGCGTCACCGTCGCCGTTGCCGTCGCCGTCATCGAAACCACGCGGTGTATTATGGGAAATGTCCCATATGTACTGCGCGGGAGCCCCACGTGACGTCATGAGGGTCTCGCGCAGTACATTATGGGAAATTTCCCATGACGCAACGTGCGGGGGGGGGGAGGAGAGGGGGACGGGAGCGGGAGGAGGGAGGGGGAGGAGGAGGGGAGGGGAGGAGGAGGGGGAAGGAGGGAAGAGGAGGGGGAGGGAGGAGAGAGGGGGAGGAGGAGAGAGGAGGAGGAGGTGAAGGAGGATAAGGGTGAGGAGGAGGAGGAGGGAGAGGAGGGAAGGGGGGAGGAGTAGCAGGGAGGATAAGGAGGTGAGAGGATGGTTATACCCTCCCTTCAGTAGCCTTCCCTCCTCCTTCAGAAGAGCTGCGCTCTAATTCGGTGTTACAGGGGATTGTAAACAGCACTTTTTCGTGTTTTTTTTTTGTTTTACTTTCTAAAATACATTTGAGGCTGTGTTAAAGTATAGTAATAGGGTAGCTGTCTATACCATAGGGAATCACCTGGCAAAATATTAGAAAAATAGTTTGGAGGGTTTTAGTGTTCCTTTAAGAACCAGAAAAGCAGCACAAATCCTACCTGAGGAGCTCCTTGCTGTCTTATGGCAAATTCGCATGGACGCCTCGCCCTCTTTTGATTCAATAGATGGCTTCCTTCTTGCCGCCAGAGCTACATGGGATCCCATTCAACCGATCTCAACTGCTGGGATCAGAGCGCTCTGAGCTTCCGGCCAGTCAGGATAATAAGGACATTCTCTGCGGGGGTGCCGCCATCTTGAATCATCGAAACTTCCAGTATGCGGGAAAACACCGTTTCGCTCTCGCCACACAACTGGGAGAAGCTCACGTTTCAATCGCGACTGTCCGTGATTGCTCGTTCTGCCTTTTCTATATTCTTTGACTTGTCCCAGGTTGTAATGCGATTGTTTGTTTTGGTGTAGAACAACGTCTTTCTCCACGCTTGGAACAGTGTGCAAAGTCGGGAGGTCGATGTCAGGAACACTTGGTCGCGGAAGTGGCGTCACACAGACCGAGAACCGCTCAGTGCGCACGCGCGTCCTTTCGTATCTGCTGGCTTGCTTGTTTGCTTCGCTTCGCAACGGGACGCGTTCCTGCCTGACTGAAGCGACGATAGACGCCACACCGGCAGCCGTGATTACACATTCGTCGCTCATCGCTCTGGACACGCACTGGCAGTTCACGCCAATCTCTCACGCAACTCGGCGAGCCGTTAAAAACAATCGCTCGCAAGATACCCCTTCCGAATTACTGCCCTATATGTTAACATATGTGGAATCCCTGCACAATGCCGGGCTGCTGAAACCTGAACGTCAGGACACACTGAAAAAAAACACGCCCACAAAAAAAGGCGATGAGCGGAGTGACGTTGCACTTTTGACGCAGTTGGAGTGGTTCGACAGCTCGCAGTGTTGGCCACGCTCTGGCGTTTGCTACCCTATGAAATGACTTCCACGTTTCTGGATGCAGTTGTTTTGCCATTGTACAGTGGTTGTGATCTTCTAATAACCGGGACGTGACTTTCGAGAGACGTTTGTTCCGCATGTACGCCTCGAAGATGGGGTCGCGGGGCCTTCACATTTGCCTCTACTGGACTCCGACTCCGAGGCACGGGCATTCGCTTCTTGCGCAGCCTACATCGTCGACTGGCAGTAGCCCGAGTAACGATTCGCTACCTGCTGCCATAGATTCCACGGAAATGTATGCAGCATAGTAAACTTATGCACCGACCGTTTTTTAATTTTTATTTTTTGTCAACCCGCATACCGGATTTGTCAACTACGGGACTGGGGACGATGGTACGGGTAAACAACTGCCATGCCTTCTGGACATCAGTGATAGATAACGGACTACCGCGTGTGATGAATTAATGAGCAAAGTTTACACGTAATATAAAGTGTTTTTCGTAGCGGCGTGACGTATTAAAGGAAAAAAAGAGACACTCAGCAGCATATGCGCATCGACCTTCGCAGAACGGAACAAGCTCCAATATTCGGAAATAGTTGTTAACTCATCGCGCTCGTGAGAGTGAACGCAACGCGATGGTGGCCACGCGATAACATATCGGTTATGCATACTGCAGAAAGGGCAAATAGCAATGAATCGAGAGTTCAGTATTGCGTACAGGGCAAACGCAAGCGCTGTACGTTTGCGTTAGCGTTACGTGCTGGCCAGGCTGCGGACGCGCGTCGTCGCTGCGCGCCAATTCAAGACCGCAGTTCGGGCTCCGCGCATGCGCAGTGTGGAATACGCAACGCTAACGCATATCCACAGAGCTTTCGTTTGCTCGTATACGCAGTACTGAAACTCCCTAATAAACGGCATTTTGTTTCTACGGAATATCGTGCAAGCACCGCACGCTGGACATAACTCGTATCGACAGCTTACACAACACACAGAGAACTATGGCCGACCCTCCTTTTATTTTAGAATAAGAAATCCTTAAAGACATTTTTTCCAAACTTAAACATTTTTTTGATGCGTCCACAAAACCCGGTAAAGTAGCTCCGAACTCTCTGAGGTGTTGCCTCATCGCTTAAGCTTAGCACCATGAAGATTTGACCAAAGAAAATAGTTAACAAGGCGATAAGTTGGGCGAGTTGGTTGTTAATTTTCAAAATTGGAAACAGTGCAAATATATTAACAAAGGACGAGTAAAGAAGTGCACGGACACAGGGCTGTTTCCACTTTTGAAAATAGTTTGTTGCGTGGACATTCCGAACGATTATTGCTCCATTTAGGCGCGTTCTGAATTATATTTTGACCCCCCCAAAAAAGTCAAATCACTGGGTGTAGGTGGCGCAATACAGCAGTTATTATTATTTGAAAACGCCTTCCGACGGCATCCCATGGCGTCCGCTGCGAAGAGCCCAGAGAGAGGAGAGTGTCAAGATATTTGATTATATTTTTAATAAAATAAATTGGATACCCACGAGTGTTGAGTAGGTTTTTTTTTCTTTTAGAATGCTTACGGCGGGTGCATTGAGTTATTACCATGAATAAACGATCTCAGAATCCGATTGACTGCCCATTTCGTGCCCGTAAGAAACCATCGCACGTGATCGACGATTCGCGAGCCCTATGGCAAAGCGTACGATCGGTTTCTGGACATTTTAAGACATCTGGCGTTTAGAATTGACACACGAGTTTTAGTCTCTGTATAGCTTTC
>JAZHYW010015951.1:0-40091 GCA_037355805.1 Ixodes ricinus | reverse complement strand
GTGTTGATGAGCCTAAGGTTATTTGAAAACGAATAAGAAATCTGTCTACTTCCAGGTCGAAATAGCACACATTTAGCCTTTTCAGAATTTATTTCTAGTCCATTCACTTTGGCCCACGAGTGCCTACGTTTGAAAGAACTCTCATTGCTTTCCTATGTCTATCTGCTGAGCCGCCTTTATCAAAATAGTCGTATCATCGCCATAACACACTAAGGTTTGCGTGCGGTAACGCAATTTCCAATGTCATTTATGAAGATTCTAAACAAGAGTGGCCCGAGCACACTATCCTGAGGTACACCAGTTCTAATTTTTGTTAATGGTTGAAATATAGTTATTATTATTAACGAACTGCGTACGGTACTGTAGGTATGACTTACATAGGTCTAGAGCTAGTTCTCACGTACACCGGAATTTTCTGGCTTCATGAACAAAATTTCAGTGATTGATTAAAATCGAACGCTTTGCAGAAGTCAATATATATGCCCATGATGAGTTCCTTTATACTCAAAACATTCTATAATTTGTTGCTTTTGTACTAACCGTGCTGATTCAGTTGAGTCGACAGCTGGAATCCGTGCTGACTATTAGAAATCATTGAACATTTTTCTAGGTAAATATAGAGTCTTTAATGAATGAATTTCTGCAGACCTTTAGAAAAAATTGATAAAAGGATAAAAGAGAATTAGGTCTGTTAGTTTTTACACGTATCCTTGTCCCCACCTTTGAACAAAGCGACAACCTTAGCACACTGCATTGCTTTAGAAAACACCAGAAGAAAATGATACGATTAAACATGTGCGTCAACACCGGTACCACTGTCGTCGAGAGTATGCTTAATCTACTTTGATGTTAAGATCGTCTACATCTTGACTCCTAGAGTTTTGCTCAAAAACTGCAAACACTTCAACCGCATCAGTAGGGCTAATAAAAAAATTGACCGCATCTCCACGTGGTGAATGATGTTGGTTGGGGCGAAGCTCTGGTGGTGCTTGTCTGCGTAGACGCTTGAGCCGCAGCATGCCGAGCCTTTCGTTCGCTTTCCATCCATGTCAGAAAGAGAATGTGGTATGGAACGGGTGTATATACGCATTTGAGCATTTGACCGCAGCGCCCTCTCGTCTATAAACGTTGAGCCAATGCATGCAAAGTTTAACGCGGGCTATATACGCATTTGACCGCAGCGCCCTCTCCTGTACAGACGCTGAGCGGCCACATGCAACGTTTCGATCCGGATGACAGAAAAAAACCCCAGGTCTTGAGTTACTACCAGATCTCAGAGCCTCCTATTTAGTGCTCTTCGTAAAAGCGCGCGCTTTTGCTTGAGTGGTGCATGGTGGTGCCATTTCAGCCATTTTTACGCCCAATCGTTTTTTTTATGCATTTTGAAGTGCGCGCAATCCGGTGTCATTTTCAGCTCGAGCCAACGTTACTGGAACTCTCAGTTGGGAAACTCACCGCTCAAACCTGGGCCGCCGGCGTCCACCGCGACCGGGCGCTAAACGCGACAGCAGCGCCACTCTGTATCATTTGTCTCAACTGTGGTCGCCTTGAGCTTTTGTGAGTTGCTGTTTTTTGCGTAAAAAACTAACGGAAAAAAACTGCTTTTTGTAGTAACTTTTATTGGAGATTAGGCACAAAACGGAGGGCGCGTGTTGTGTTCTTGGTAAATCTTTAGTACGCAAAGGTTTTGCAGTATAATTAATATTGTTTTTATACAACCGTGCCCCAGCGGGGGATTTCCCAGGTAGCGCGTACCTGAGTTAGGCGCATATTAACCACGGTAGTAATCTGCGGCGCGTCCGCTTGGGGGAGTCGGGGGCGGTACCTCGAAGCCCCTTCCATAGTATCTGTCTCTGGCCCCAAAATGGCCTGATTGCAACGAAAATGGAAGTCACGTGCAGTTCCTCGACTAGCCCGCTGCGGGAGAAGGTGGCGGCGTTGGGATCGCCATTAGCTCGGTTCCCGTGGACGGATCGGTGCCACTTTTTTCAGAGCAGACTCTATGGCAGTTTCCCAACTGATCGGTTCAGTAACGTTGCCTAGCGCGTAGCTTTGCCAATGTTGACGCCATTTTAGCGCCCAGGTCACGCACCGAGTGCGCGAGAGCGTCACGCGCGCGACAGATTCAGTGTTAATTGGGATGTCTTCACCCTGAGACAGACAGACATGTAGGCACCCTACCCCTACTCGTCCTGTCGCTGCGCAAACAGATTTCAACGATTTTTTTTCATCATTTTTTCACTTTGTTTCTTTTTTGCCCTACACAAGCACGTGAGCTCACGAGCTCGTAATTTTTTTTATCATTTTTTTTTCTTTTTTGCTTTACACGAGCACGTGAGCATGTGCTCACGTGCTCGTGAGCACGTGATCTCACGAGCAGAAGCACGAGCACCCGACGCCGGCCTACGGCGGACGGTCATACCGAACGGCTCTGGACATACGGACATGGGCGAGCCCCTAATGGCCGATTCACACGACGGACTGATCCGCGGACGGATTGATCACGTGACGACATGTCCGCGGATCGTCCGTCTCCCAAGCGCATCCACACGAGGGACACGACGAGCAGACGCCAGCGAGGACGGACCGAACCTGTTCGCCACCCCACAGTGCCGCGAAACTCCAACATCCCACCGCGGCACCTGTCCAAGAGAGAAATCGACGTTTGCTACCGCGATAATGAATCGTACGCCGCTGTTACGTACAGATCGAGACAAAACACCGTGATAGGCTTCGCGCAAAGCGCCACAAGCTTTACTGACCCAAAGCATGAGAGTGACACAGGCATGGTCCTGCTCGAGAAGGGTTCCGCGTAGAAGCGACGAAGTTCTGGGCTCGCGGAGGGGCGTTCGAAGATGCCTTCACGCACTCCGCGCTCGTGCACAACACTCAAGTCACTCAAGTACACCACAGCCACAAGACAGGTCTTGCTCGGTGAAATCCTGATTGCACGTGCAAGAATTATCGCGGCGTGCTGGACGAGTTTTGACGGGAGCTTCTTGACGCGGACCCGGAGGAGTACCGGAACTTGCGTCGCGTCAGCCAGACAAGTTTCTGCAGTTTCTTTCACACGTGAAACCAACCAAGAAACGCGCGACAAAATGAACCAGCGAACGCACAACACACAACGATGCGCCATTTTTGTTTTCATCGCCCGAAACAAAACAAAAAAAAGAGAAAACAATGTACCGTTGCCAGACTAAACGCTTTTCAAGTCGATCTCCCGCCAAAAGTCCGCGAGTGAAAAAGGCGCTCGACTTTATCAGTCCGCGCGTCCGCGGATGAGGCGCGGATCGCAGGAATCGGTGACGTGCCGGTCACGTGGTACGCGGTCCGCGGACGAAAATCGCGATTCGGTCCGTCGTGTGAATCGGCTATAAAGGGGTATCCACACGAAGGAGAAATCCGCCCCTTTCCTCCGCGGAGCGCGCATCACGTGAGACGCCCGTCAACCTTTTTGACGCCTCGCGGCGCCGTTCTCCTCCGTGGCGGAGGCGCGGAAGGCTTCTGTTCCATCAGCACGAAAGCTCTGCAGGGTGCACGCGGCGGGAGCCGGGGACGGAGTTTCCCGGGATGTTGACGTCACGACATCCGTCCGCGGAGTTCTCCTTCGTGTGGATACCCCTTGAAGGGGGCCCTCCGGGAGCTTTCTGAGATCGTCTGTTTATGTTGTTATATTGCGTAGTAGGTGCAAGTTAATATGTACCACAAAAGTTTTAGAATACAAAAACCGTTTATTAAGCAGATGGAAGTAGTAACTCTATCGGGACTATTTTCTCTTGGAAGACAATCCGCCATTCCCCAATCGCAAGCTCATCGCTAAAACTTGACCCAATGGAAATGCTGCATCTCGCGGTGGATGCGAGACGTTATTATTGCAACACTTTTTAAGCTTGTTGTAAATTAGAGTTTGAGAAAAACATAAACTCGATTGTGGTGCAGGGAAACATGGTTCGCAATTATCGTTCCAAAACCAGCGAACTATGTTTTCTCCTCGCAAGCTCGTTGCTAGGGGTGACGCGTCGGCTCGTCTGCTTCCCAGGGCGTGTGCAGGCGTGCGTTTGCGGGACACGCGCATCGGGGCCAAATCATACGAAATGGCTCCAATGTCCGCTGTCCGTTTCAGGATTTCAAGCTCCAGAGACGTCAGGTCCGATAGGTCCCTAGCGCGACGGTGCGGTGCAACGAACGACGACTGCCGAGCACAAAGTCCGGGCTCCTGACGACGGTCCGCGAGTGTTTGAGAGATTCCTCCGCGGGTCGGCGGTCGGCCGCGTTGGTGACGCGCAGTGACGCCGGAATTTTCTTCGCTGCTATTGGCTGACACGTAAAGAGATGCCCCTCCCGTTTTCCGGGGTCATCTCAGAAAGGGGGCGTGCCGGGTACTTTGATAGCAATTTTAATAGGGAAATCCGCCGCGCATGACCGTAATTTTATGATTTTCAGGATCCTTAGGGCCCGTAGATTGAGTTACCGCCATAAATAGACCATCGCAGAACGCTCCGGAGGGCCCCTTTAAGGACCTTCGCCCCTAAAAGAGTTTTCGAAGCACGTTTCATATAGCTGCTAGCAAGTGAAGACCAGCCAATGAAGTCACACGCGTGTACCTTGATCAGCCGGACCTACGACAGTCATGAATAGCAGGCAGCATTAACAGACGTGGTGGCTCAAACATTGCCGCTTTATTGCGAATATAGATATCAATATTTGCATATAAATTGCACCACTGTTCTTGCTTTTCTACAACTTTCATGTGCAAAAATGGTAGTAGTAGCGATTGCAAGAGAAAATCGACTAAACTTCTAGAACTTGTAACTTTAAAGGGCCAAACAGGCACTATTGGTTCATTAAGTACAAAGGACGAGTAACGCGGGTATTGTTTTAATTACTGAGAATACGTGATACTTGAGCCTGCATACCCAAATACAGCACAGAACAAATATATCCAGTTATAATAGATACGTGGAATCAAAAGATAATCTCGTCTGTGGCATTGAGCGAAAATGCCGGCGTGGAAGGTAAATTTCTAGCAGAGCTGTAACTTTGAAGAACACACAATGATGCAACATGTTTCTGTCTTGTTTATGTTCTCTGTTGTTTTTTTTTTGGTGGGGGTGGTTGGGGGGGGTGGGGTATGAATATACACAAGAGTTGGGGGAATTATGACTATCAATTTCAGGGAAATCGAAGATGAGGTGCCTCCGTCGGACGGATCGCATATAGCTTTTAATAATAAGTCTATAGTTTATATATGTTAAAACAACGTTAAAGAAAAACAAAACAAAAAAGCACTGGCTATGTGGCACAGGGCGCGGACGGATTCAAAGGGTTTAACCACATCTATCCATGCTTTGGACAGTCTCGGAGGCTCCTGCCTGCTGTCGGCTTTGGAGATTTGTGGACGCACACGGGCTGTGGTTTCGTTTTTGACCCGCCACGCCTGCCACGCCGTTCTTGACGCGCATTCCTCTAACCATGTCACGCGTAGTCATCTTACCATGTAAGCGCACGGTGTCGTCGCCCCTGTGTGCGCGACATGAGCGGCAACGTAAGGCCCAAGCGGACCGACGACGCCGTTTGCAGCAAACCGCCAACTGTCCGCCGCTGGATTAAACGCACGTTCGCGGTGAATAAATAAGTACAATGAAATGACTGTGTACTTTTACGCGCGCCGTGCACACGTCCTTCGTGCACACGCTAAGTGAAGTGATCTGCTTGCCCCGGGGTGAAAGGGGTTTTGAGAATGTTCACCCCGCAGAAAATGCTGAGAGGCTGCAGAGCGAAATGCTAACGCATTTCGTCGACAATCATCGCAACAGCAGCAGTGAAATTTTTTCCTTTTTTAATTTCATTTAGCTTGGTAGTTTAGGCGAAATTTCGATAGTCACTGATTTCCCTACAAATTGGTTCAGGACGTTAATAAACACATCTAAACTATAAAATAAAAACAAAATTCGGTCTGAGAGACTGGGTCTGACAACACTGAAAACGTGACGTCCAATGTTGGGGGGGGGGGTTGCAAGTACACCTTGTTCTTGGCGGTTTCAGACAAACATCAGAAACTCTAACCATGAGTTTATCCCGACGGTTTCGGGACCGATGCGCGCCCTGGCCGGCGCTCACCCGTGAGCAAGGGGCTGAATTGGTCCCGAAACGTCGGGATACTGTTTAGTAAACTAATGGTTAGGGTTTGTAATTTTCGACCAATGTCCCCCTAACCGGCAAAGAGCTGCCGAACCTTTACCTTACCGATGGTTTACAAGAAATTTGATGGAGTAAAATGAATGCTGGGAAAGCTCACGTCAGCAAAACGAAAGAAAAAAAATATAAGCCCGCAGAAAATGCTTTTTTTTTTTTACAGTGCCTGATCGGCTTGCAATTTGTACAAAACGTGTCGTCACTGCACCGAAATGCGCGCGAAAATTATAATGAATTGCAATCGGCATAACTGCATCCCTTTTGTTGGGCGTTTTCTCAGTAGTTAATTTTAATTTAGAGATAATAATTAATTAGTATGCTGGAAAGAGCCTAAAGGCATTCAGAATATGCGTTTATTTTGGGTTTCCAGGGCCCACCTAGTAACACCTGCCGTAACGCAAAACTGTAAAAAAAAAAAAAATTGGTGGATTATTGGGATAGAGGAGCAGATCATTTTGGGTTGATACTCGTCCTCGTAAGAAGCGAATTTTCTGCGTGTTCTGACCATCTGCACATAAATTATCCGAGAGTTCTGGCGGCTCTGTGAGAAGACGTGCCATCTGCGCGTGTAGCGGTTATGGGATTCGTCGCATGTGGCTCCGAGCGCCAAGCACCGGCCGGCCTACAAATGCCCAGTTGGCGGGCCCGAATCCTGACCGAGGTACTGCCACCCAACAAAAACTCCATGGCGAAAAAAAACCCCGCTGTTTTAAGGAGATTTCTTTGGCACATCAAAAGGTCCGGTGTTCGAGATGAATCCCCGCTCTTTCGCTGAGGCCTGCCAGATGCCTCTGTCGGTTTGGCCCGTAAAACCCACAATCTTGCGGTTATGGACTCGAGCTCACGAGTTTCGCTTTGAATGCGCATCTGTAGGCGAACCGATATTGGCCGTAAATAATAATTCCCATCCGATCGTCTCCATCACGTCTTTGAAAAGACAAAGACACCACTTTTTTCGTAGGGCTGCGTCGGCTAGCCATTCAGATGCTGTGCACTGTTTTCTTTTGAGAGCGCAGCTCTTAGGCGCCCGTTTCCGGCTTGAGCGGCGTCGCCGTCGGGATGACCGCGCGGTGCATTATGGGAAATGTCCCATAATGCACCGCGCGGGGAGGAGGAGGAGAAGAGAGAGAGGAGGACGGGGGAGGGGAGGGGAGGAAGGAGGAGGGGGAGAAAGAGGAGGAAGCTTAGAGGAGGAGGGGGAGGAGAGAGAGAAGGGGTATACCCTCCCCTCAGTACACTTCCTCCATCTCCTCAAGAACTGCGCTCCCATTCGGCGTTACAGGGTGTTGTAAACGTCTCAATTTTTTAACTCTTTGCTTTCGCTGTTATTAGTATGATTTAGGCTGCGGTCCCACGGCAGCCATCTTGAACAAGGCGTTAGTTCAACCAATATATGGCGACACGCACCCATGGGGTGGCCGAAACATTGGTTCACGGTGGGATGGCTCGAGCACCATCACGTTCCCCTCGTGGCCTTGCTCGCGCCGCTGCCAGCTAGCGCCTGCAGCTGGCTCAACAGCGTGTATAACGCCATTTAACTCTCCTGAGAGTGAGGCACATGAAAAGCGACACCACACACATAGACTCTCTAACACAGGCCATGGGTTTTATCGTCGTCGTCTTTGTCCTCCCCTCGAGTCTTTCAACGACTTTTTCCGGCGCGACATTTCAAACTGATGTTGTGCGCAAATCTCAATCCCGAATCGATTGACGTGTTGATCCAAAACAAAATAAAATAAGGGCAACCATTGAGTCAGTCGTCCCGATGGTGACACATTGTCCTGAGGAACACTCCGGTGTATGCAGTTTAGCAGAATCCACCGATCCAGTCACGTGGCACATTGTCTGAACACCACACATCTTATACCGGAGTGACATGGGAACAGTGTGTACCATCGGGACATTGCTTAATGATTGCCTTTATTTGATCTTATTTTGGATCAAGCCGCGCAATCGATTCAGGTAACTAGATTTGTGCACAACATCAGTTTGAGAATGTCGCGCGGAAAAGATCGTTGAAAGACCGGAGGGGAAGACAAAGACGACGACCATAAAACCTATAGCTGTGTTAGAGAGTCTATGTGATTGGTCGTCCTTACCATCGCGCATCTGCTCTCAGGAAGTTCATCAGCGCGCGTAATACCCGCACCAGCTGGCTGCCGCCATCTATACTGATCTCAATGGCGTGGCACACCGCCATACGGCTGCACGAGATATGAGAGTTTTCGTAGCGGGTCGATTTCCGGTGACTCCGGTAACGATACCCGAGTACTCTTGCCTGCCGCCTTTGCGCCTGCACAGAGAGTTTTAGTAGATCGTTCCGACGGCCTCCGGTACCTTCGATGGCGATACTATATATGTAAGCGCAAAGGCAGAGGCAGAGACCATCGGTGATTCGCCTCGTATCGGAGTCATCGGAACGATCTACTCAGACTCTGCTCGTGTAGTGTCGTTATCCGGGGTGTCGAGGTGATCGGAACGACTACTGCGCTCCCCTGGTGTCAGGCTTTGCGTAAAGTTGTTCTCATGATATACCGAGATGCGGTTCGAGCGGTTTTGTCGCGGGCTTTCGCAACAAATCGTGCACCAAGAAGGTCAAACGAGACCGATCTCACTAAGCGTTCGGCGCATGCGTGACGTCGCCACCACTGGTTCTCAGGAGGCGCAGACGGCCGTGCACGCCAGGGGTCGTGCACGCTCGTGCTTTACACGCGCAGTGATCCAGCGAGGTTGTCGCACGTGCAAAAAGACTAGACGTTCCCTCGATGCACTGCGGCAGCGGTGGCGTAGTCAAACTGGCTGGCTGAGATCGGTCTATTGATGTTGATCGACGTGTCAATATTCTTTCAATGAAAACTTCTTCTGCAGGAATGCACGCTCAGTAGACACAATCTTCCAAGACACCAGTGGAAGCGGACGTCAAGGAAACTGCTTCGCAATTTACGGTACTTACTTCACCATTATAATGACGACCGAAAAGTGACATAACGAAATATTGTGTTTCACGGGATCCGGAAAATTTTGTAAAGGTTGTCACATTATAGTTCCTGCAGAAAACAACGCCGTTGCAATATTTTCGAAGTACCGACAAATATAATGTTGAAAGTACAGCTTAGGAGGAGTATGATGAAAACCATCAAAACAAATAGGAAGACGTTTATTTGCAATGAAGACGCTATGAATGAACGGCGTTTAGCGACGGCAAGTTATGAGCGTATGGAAATTTATAAGTTCACGTGATTGCTAACTATGGACATGCGGACAATGACGACCTGTTTTGTCGGGAGATGGAGTAGCGGTGATGACATGATATCGGACGACCCGTGGCAGACGAACAAGCAAGTTTCTTCTCAGTGAATGGTAAGCGTCCAGTGTCAAGCACAGCACGTGGCTACCGACGTTGTCGACGTTTCGAACACTTACCGCTTCGACAAAAGTGCTGGCACCTGGGCTAACATTGTGGAAAGAGTCGAAGGCTTCCTCGAGTCCAGCGCCATCATGAACTGTAACTGAAAACGATCCACTATTCAAGTCTGTGGGTGGCGAAACGTATTCCGCATCTGCGGAGTCATGGTCGATGCGTACTCTAAGTGGTTGGAAGTTTACACGGTGCCTGCCATGACGTACAAACGCGTCATTGACATTCTACGCTCTCTTTTCCCTACTTTGCCCTACCAAAAATACTCTTCTCTGATAACGCGCCAAATCTTGCTTCAAACAAATAAAAAACAACCCCCCCCAAAAAAAAAAAAAAACAAAAAAAAAACGACATCAGGCATCACATTAGTGCACCATACCATCCTGCGACTAACGGGCAAGCAGAACAGATGGTGTGCGAAACGAAAAAAGCCCTCTTGAAGCTTACGGAAGGAGCAGTTCAGTGAAGAATCGCCAGGTTCTTGTTCCAGCAGCACGCGACAGTCTCATCTTACACGGTAAAAACACCCGCCGAAGCAATGTTCGGCGGACTAAGAGCCACCCCTCGATCTCATGTGATACTATGGCCATGAATGAAGATCGAGAGATTCCCAGATCGGGAGTAATGGCAGATTATTCGGTCGGACAACTCGTCTCACGTGAGGAATCTCAGCGGAAGTCGGGCCTTCCATGTAAAGCTTGAGTGAGAAATGGTCGTATGTCGGTTGACAAGAAGGTGTCATCCTCTGAATACGTTGGATATCAGTGCCCTTGAGTGTAAATATGACGAAATGCACAAAACTCTCTTCGTGCATTGTGAACTGCCCTTTGTACTCGGTAGTAGAGGCTGTGGAGGGATTTGGACCTTTCACACCAGGCTCCTTTTCTTATTTTTCGCCTCATACTCCTTTGCGGTTTCAGTAGGCTTCAAGAATCTTTGGGAACGGGGACACTTTACGTCAACGAGGCCATTTGTTCCAAGTAGTCAATCAGGGAATGCTGCTAGAAATCCGTCCTTCATATTAACGAATAAGCCGCACTTCTGCACATTGCAGTTTTCTCCTGTTCCACGTACAGTTGTAAAGCAGCATCCTCGTTGATTCTACCATATTTTGTTGCGGGTGAAGAAAGGTATTTGGGTACACGATACTTCAAACAAGTTTCGCACTGTACGTTGTGGTTCGACATCCACTTCGTCGCCCCATAGCCTCATTTATCACGCCCCGCCCACATACCAAAATGAAAAATTGAGTCGTTCAATCGTTCAATATGTTTATTATTTATATAATGTTATTACGTTACAGTTACTTCGAGATGATCGACGTCCATCGTCGATCTTCAAATACTTATATAAGGGGGATGGGGGGGGGGGGGGGCGATTGGTGGCCGAGTGCATGTCTAGCGCACACCAGCTCGGAGCACGTGGAGCGAATGCTCGCGTTCCAGAACCCAACCCGCCCCTGCCTGTTTCAATCTGGAAGAGCATCATACCTGCGTGTGGTCGTGTATCACTACTGCGTGGTGCACGTTAAAGACCCCAGGTTTGCGGTTGTACCGCACTTGCTAAATTGACTCATCTACACCTGAGACACCAGACGCCCACTAAGGCAGACTAACTTCCGGCTGTATAAACATACACACAACAATTTGCAATTAGACGCACAATCACAAAGAACACGGCGTGCCGCCTCTTTTCTTTGGACCGTATTTTTTTAACCAGCGCAAGCTCGCGCGTTCTCTTCTTTTGAGACGGTTGGAACTAACGTTGATTAGAACAGTCGCACATAAAACCCGCGTTTCTCCTACCCGGCCGCTTCCTCCTCTCATTATGTGTAGGTGGTTAAAACTAAATAAGCTATAGTAATGGTGTATTATTCATATTTAGTTTCAGTTTCAGTCAGGGGAAAGCAGGTTCGCGGGAAGTAGGGCCACTGAATGAGCTTCGCTTAGAGTATCGGCACTCTCTGCTCCGACAGTGTTGTGGGCGTCGCCATTTTGGTGCTTGTGCAGAGCAGGCGCAACTGGCGATCGTCATGATTCAAAATTGCGACTTCCAAAGCATTAGATTCGGTGTTAGGGAGCTCATGTAATATTGCTTTGCTTTTGTCGCAAACTGTTTAAAGTGGAGGACGGAAAAGCGTTTCTTGTGATTTCAGATACAGCTTCAAATAACTGGCAACCATGATTTTAAGCCACAATATGGCCAAGTGTCGCTACTCTGAAGCGTAGCTTATTTAATGACACTATTCATGAACTTGTTCAAGAAGCTTGTAATACCTGGAGGGGCCATGACGTGAGCCCCGTGGATTCCACAAGCCACTACCATTTTGGGAACGACCTGCCTCTTCCTCATTGTTCAACCGCTAGTGCCGGTAAATTAGCTACGCTTCAGAGTAACGACACTTGGCCATATTGTGGCTTAGAATCATGGATTGCCAGTTATCTGAAGCTGTTATCCAAAATCATCTGGCGCACGCCATTTCGGGTCCTCCACGAATGTTTAAACAAACCGCGACGAGCATAGCAATATTGCATCGACTTCCTAGCACGCATCTAGATGCAGAGAGAAGTCTCACTTTTGCATGCTATGACGATCGGGTTGTGTTTGCTTCGTGACAAGACCCGAAATAGCAGCCCAAAACAATTTTGGGGAACGGACTGCCGATAACTTTAAGCGCAGCTCATTTAGTGACTCTAGGCATGAAGTGAACTCGGGTGTATTCTTTCCCTCTTCATCTTTATCGTTTATTGATTTCAATTATATCGAATAATGAACACTTTATATCACGCTACGCTTGTGTAATTATTTGTCTTAGATTTATTAACCTGACCCAGTACTTAAACCGTTCATTTATCGATAGTAAATCTTCAAATATATTTTCTAAATGTGAAGGTAAAACGACACGGAGATTGATGATGATACAAACGCCAACGCCGCCCTCGAAAATTTTTTGAACTTAGAAATCAGCAGTTTTGTCTGCCATCCGCCAGGTAGCGCAACAAAACACCCAAACAGTTTTTAATTGTTTTTAAAATTAGCTAAGCTCTACAACTATCAAGAAACCAAAGCAAGATCATTGGGAAAATCTAATACATCGCAATGTATATCTATTCCATACAATAAATGTTATTAGATGCCAATAAATCTGTTTGATGTCCAAAAAGATGTGCGTCAAAAACAGGTAAGTTTGAAGGGCTCCCGGGGCGTTATGACTTTGAAAATAAAAAAGCCACCGTCCACCTCTTGGGCAACTATTGTAGTTCTAAATGTTATAAAAGATTTTACCATAGTTTAATTATTTACTCAGCGGCATTTGAATTGCTATGACTCGAAGCACAAAAAAGTGCTACGTTTGATATAGAATATCTAAACAAAAAAATTTTACACAACATTAAATTTTGTTCTGCATATTACCAATTATAAGCACTACATCTGTAGCTAATTTCATTGCCCTAGCGCTTGTCATTAAAAACATATTTGTGCTGAAAAATGTCAATTTTAGGGCAATATTTGGAAAGCTGAAAAAAACAAAGTAGTGCAAATACCAAAAAGTATATCGTTACATTCTGCTCCGACATCATCTTAACAAAACTGCTCTATTGGAACCGTGTTATCTTTAATGAATCGTTCATAAAACATGAACCAGCGGAGCAAGTGAGGGTCCGCGCCATCATATTCGCAACGCTACAAATGCGCATGAACAGTATAAACCAATACATACATATTATCAAATGAAAGAGGATTGCATTGCCTTTCGAATGACATCAATCCCACAAAACAGTATTTAAAAGGAGATGAGTAATGACCTGCTAAAAAGTACCTAAACTGCCACATTCAGTGGGACTGTGGCCTTAACCAAAACGGGTAGAAACGATATAAGCACCGGAGCTTGCCTTCAAATCATTTGATATTTAACAGGGCAGGATTGTAAACTACAAACTAACTTGCTGTTGTTATTTTTTGAAATTTTGGGATTATTGTTCTAAATCAAGCTGTTTTTGTTTGTTTTTTTCTTTATGTAACTTCACAAAATAAAAATAATAAAAAAATTCACCCGCGCACGCGCACGCACGTGAAATAAAAGCGTGAAATATGTCTCACCTGATCTCACAGCTCACATTATAGAAGTTTCGTTATCGACTGCGGCGGACGTCATAAAACGAGTTTTGACGTAATAGGTATAGCGAACCTATTCCCTAAAACTCATCTGTTAACTCTGGTAAATATTCATCGTAGCCGGCACATTTTTATCCGTGCTTTTCAGTAGCGAATTTAAGCTGTCCGGAACCCTAGAACCCACCACGTCAAAACTAAGAGGGGGAAAAGAAAGACGCGGCCTAAGATCTCCGCTTGAATACACCTATCAAAATGTGTCATGGTTTAACCTCGAGGTCTCGTGCTCGTGGCAAAATCATGTCAACCATGTTGCGCACGGCATGACTCTTGGAAATCCATGAAGCAAATCACGTGCAATCTAAGTTATAACGCCACTCGTAAATCTGTTCGCAATTACTCACCTCCTGCTAATTTTTCTTATTTTCTGCATTTTTCCTAAATTTAGCGACTACTGCGCAGGGTATAAAAAAATGAAATGATATAAATCGTAATCGAAATGACGATTTAAATCGCACCGATCTGTCTATCAAGATTTAAATCAGAAACTCTTCCCCAATATAATACTGAAAAATGTTTTCTATTTATTGTTTGTCTATCTGTGTTTGCTTCTTATGGGCATTTATTTTGTATTCAAAGCAAAGGATGACCAAGCAGGAACGATTTATATGAGGCAGCAATTAGAAAACACGCATATAGTGATAAGAATTCACTTTTGGGCTGACGTAATTTAAATATTGTAAGTTTGATTTAAATCAAATAAATATGATTCACCTATTTAAAATCATCATGACATTTTTTCTACTTTGTTGCTGTGACTTACTTTGATGGCTGCCTACAAATCTATGATTGGAATCTGTCCGCTAAGGCGAACATTTAGCAACGGAAATTAGTGCGTTTTAATAATTAGTTTGCTCATTAACACGCCACATTTGTGACCTAACGTCCACCGCGGCCTATAGCGTATTGTCTAAGGAAATCATTTATTTCTAGCCCCCCCCCCCTTTTTAACATATCAGATATTTTTTATGTACAAACTCAGCGATAGACATTTTGCAAAAAATGTCATACATGGCCGCGCGCGATGTACGCAACTAATTTTGGGAGCGGTCTGTGTGCTTCTTCTTGTCATCCTCGCCCTCGCAGCATCTGCCACGTGACCTGCACGTGACACTGAAGAGAGCGTAAGCTAGAGCTAAGACTCCAAGCAGACGACGTTGCCTCCAAGGTCGCCAGCGTCGTCTGCTTCGGCCGCCCACATACAGTCAGTTCCCGGCATTCCTTTCGGCACCACGAACGGCGCCGCAGGGCGGGCGAGGGCGAGCATCACGTTATCTCTCCACAGTCAATCAAGTTGCTGCATCGGCCGAGAAGAACGCAGAAGAACGAATCGCAAAGCGTGACGCGTGAACATTATGAAGCCAGGCCTCCTCGCGTTTCCCGTATTGACAGTAGGAAAGATGCCGCTTCTAGCTCTGACACCTTAAGAAACACAACGAGTGGGGTTATTGCTTTGTGATTTGTTCTCATTCTTCCTTATCGGCTAATTCTGCAACATCATTGGCTGCGCAGCCATGTGCTCGGGACTCGATGCGAACTCAAGAATGAGCTTCGTCCTCGTTGTTTCACCTATCGCACGCCTGCTCAGGGTGAAGCGCCCTTGACGGGGCTACCCCAAATTTGCTCCTCTTCCTTGAAAAAAAAAAAAAGAGCATCTAAAATTAACAGAAATTATATTCCAAATTATGAATTTTCGCGTGCGACTATTGAATTATTTTAAAACATTGTACAATTTTAAAAATGACGACGTATTTATACAGAAAATGCTCAACGGTCATGTGTTAATTTAAGCGGTGGTTGGTTATTATGGGACAAGCCAGAAGCAAGTCAATTTAACTTTGTTTTAAATTTAAGTTGGAAAGACGAGCCTCGATAAGCTGACCGGTAACATATGGTCAACAATCGCGCTACGCCAGGTTGATCAGGAGGAAGTCCCTGTTTCGTGTGTTGTTATCGTCTCCGGTGCTGTCCTGCGGTGTAAAAGGTTTACAGCATTATTGGTTAGAATGATTGTCACACACCTCACCTTAACACACACCTTAACTGGGGAAATGTTTACACCTATACTGGTGTAAACATTTCCCCAGATTAAGTTCAGGAGTAACACCTTTAGAACTCACTTATATATGTTAGATATTATAAATTCCGTTTGTGGTGCTTTTCTCAGGCGCAAACTGGTATGAACTGTCTCTACTACGAGCGTAACGCTCGTAGTTGTGACAGGTATTTTTGATGCGAAAAAAGTTATGCATGTGATTTAGTTCTACGATTATTTAGGGGGTCCAGTTCTCTCCAGTTTACACAGAGAAGCTTAGACGGTTCGAATGGCATAACCGAAGCGTCTACATTAATCGCAATAGTTTGCAGCGGAAGTTTAACCTTCTTCGTGCGACCCACGTGCTGTAAAAAGTGCAATTGATTATTCTGATTATTTTCGAGCCATTTCCTTCATAAACTTCTGAAAAAAAGAAGCGAAGACCAAATTAAGTACTACACATGCAACGTAGCTATGGGTTTTGCACGAACACGTTGAATTAGAATATAGTCTATATTTGTGAGGCGCTTCTACCCACGCGATGTTGAAAATTATTTGCAGAAGGCAATATGAAAATAAGTTCTCTTCTTTATTTAGATGATGTCTTTCCCACTTTGGGTACTTCCTCAACCCTGCGCTAGTAGTTGTACTGTCCTGACGAAATATTTCTTATACAGCAGGTGCCCAGAAGCACCTTTGGGGTAGACTAAGTTCCCGCCGTCTAAACATGCACACAGCTCTGCCTCCAACTTTGTGTGATTCGGCCAACGAAAAAAGTAAGAAAAGACAACATCAGCTGCAACAAGCACTGACCCTTCATTCTTTTTATTTTGTTCATCACCTGCGCATAAGGGGAGATAATAATCCTTATATTATCACAGCTATACAACGTAACCGGCTCAAGCTTCACACGATATGTGAGTTGTTGACTAGGACAAACATTTCCGCCCGAGAACGACGCGCACGCGCGACAGCACCCATCGCAAACTGCCCCGATCCGTCCATCGCGCAGCCCACGTGACGTCGCCCGGTGAACGAGCATCGTTGGCGCCTCCCCGCGGGAGCACTCCCGGGGTCAGAGCGCGAGCCAGCCGAGCCTCGTCCTCGCCGCCGAGCTGGCGGGCAGCGACAACACCCACTTGCGCAGTCCCGTGAGCAGTACGCATGTTGTGACCAGAAGCGCGCCCGACATGGTGTACCGGTCCGGCACCTCGCCAAAGAAGATGACCTGCCAGACGAAGACGAACACGATGTCCGCAGCCGCCCGGACCACGGACACGGGCCCGGCCTGCTCCAGCTGAAGAGCCCTGGTGAGCAGGATCTGTCCGGCGAAGCTGAACACGGCCAGTAGCACGAGCAGCCAGCGGTCGAGCCCGCACTCCGGCGGCTCGAGCCTGGCCACGGCGAGCGTGATGGCGGTGGTCTCGAGGATGGCGACCCAGCCGAAGTTGAACATGATGACCGAGTGGTGGACGCCTTTGACTTTGCGCACCACGATGTAGACACTGGCGCCGAAGACGGTGGAAGACAGGGCGGCCAGCACGCCTCGCAGCTCGAAGTCGGCGCTGCCGCTGAAAAGCACGGGCGGCTTGGTGATGAGCCCCAGGCCGACCAGAGTGACGAGCACGGCGGCCACGTGGAACAGGCCGCAGGGTTCCTTGAGGAAGACCTTGGCGAGCGCCGACACGAAGACCGGCACGCTGAAGATGATGACGGACGCGTCGGCGATAGGCATGTAGTGGATGGCGTAGAAGCGGAGGAAGAGACTGGTGGCGCCCAGCAGTCCGCGTAAGATCAGCAGCTTCCTCACGCCGGGGGCCCCAGAGGGGGCTGCCGGCTGGCCACCACCAGCGGGGACGTGAACACGAGGATCCCCAGGAAGCGCACCATGGCCAGCTCGCCGGCGTGCAGGTACCTGCGCGGGCCAAAGCGGTCATCCGCGTGTCAATCGAGGAGGACCAACGCCAGTCGGTGTTAAGAGTTCAGAGGAAACTCCATGCCACCTCTGTCCACTTTAGCAGAGCGCGCATTGGAGAGGAGGTCGCCTCGTCTCCAGCGTTCGCTCTGCTAAAGTGAAAAGAGGTTGGGGGAGTTTCCCTGAATTCTTAACCTGTCAGCGACTATAGAATATTCAAGGCCTGTGCACTACGATTGTGACGCCATCAGAGTGAGATCGAGCGAAGACACGGATTGGACACCGATGGTACGTCAACGTTCGGCTGGTCCTCACGTCCAATCAACCTGTCGAAGCACGCTTGGCACCGGACTCGGGTCCAATTGCTGAGTTGGCGCCACCCGATTGAGATGACGTTCCGTAGAGGAAGAGGAGGATGTTTACAGGCCTTGAATATTTTAGACGGTGTTGGAAGAACGCGGCAGCTCGTTCGTGTATCTCCTGTGGCCTTAGGTACACTCGTGGAATCACGAAATCACTTTTCGGACAGCACCAAAAAGATGCCAGCAAGTGTTCACATCAAAGTTGAATTTCATTTCGAAGCAGTTCCTGCCACGTCTACGGCATGTCGAGATCCGTGTTTTCTATACGTCTTGCTTATCTGCGTGTGTGTTTATGATGTTCACCACAACGGAGCGACCCTCGTCGAAACCGACATGCCGCATAAAAAAACTGAGCCTTAAAAATACAAATGATTCGAACATATATGCTTCCGACTAAAAATACTGCAAAAATGCAGATGCAGCAGGACATTGGCGGTATGTTACGGAGGAATACTCCAGGGAAGCGTAGCACACCCTCCACTTCCTCCTTCCACCGTTTAGCGCTTAAATTATTTTTAGGGGTGCACTATACTGGGCCGTTGACTGCCACACGCGCACGTGTTTCCACGTTGGCGGACGGACGGTCGGAGATTTTATCCTACCACCGAAAAGAAGACAAGGCTGTTCAGCATTGCCTGTCCCTGGACGATGACCGCCTCACCGGCGATTCTGAGTGCAGTGCCAGTCTTAAAAAAAAGGAAGGACGCCCTTTTTTCCAACAAAACGACAGACCATTGGATTGATACACCATTCGTTGTCTTGCTCGGTTGATTAAAGGAAGCGAAATAATCGGTCATCCGAGCGTATAATCGGCGTAGTACATGCAGGCATTTTTGAGAGAGTAAAGCTCCTTCGCTTCAAAATCAAGGTCAACCCATAAAATCACTGGATGAACGCGACATGCTAAATTCATCCACGAAGGTCAGCCGGACGTCCATCACCCAGGTGCCCTTCCTTTTAGTAGTAACCGTGAAACTCTTGAATACTGTGTCTGCCGCCAGTAAACAGGACAGATTTCCGTTGCCCGCTTCGTAAATGTGAATGGTACTTATTACCATTGTTGTCGAAAAGAATGCTTCTTAATTGTCTTCTTACCTGAGCCTCTTGACGATGACGGTGCAGAGCGAGAAGAAGAGGCTCGACAGGGAGGAAAAGGCGAGTCCCTTGTAGAGCGCCCACGAGTGGCCAGAGCCGGGGTCCTCGTCGGCTGCCCCATCGGCGCTGGGTTCGAACTCTTCGTCCTCTCCGGGCTGGAGAAGGGGCAGAGCCTGCGACGACGCGCTGGACGACGGCATGGGCCGCGGCTCACGGATGAGCCCCGCCGTCTTCCTTCAGGCGCCCTCATCGCTGTCGGCCATCTGCGCATAGAGCGACAACGACGTATGAGCAGCCGCCGTCAACCACTGACTCGGCCATTGACTAGAGCACTCTGGCTGCCTTCGGTACTATATAAGGCTTGCAGTGACATCCCGACAGCGGTCTTTCTGGTGGCCGTGCCGCAGAGCGCGTACCTCTTGACACGTATATTGTAAAATTATTTCGCAAGATTGAAGCCCACTATGACTACATAAAAATGCAGGCTGACTACCGACGCAGTCAATATGTGGAGCTCATATGGTCGTAAGCTACATCAGAGAAAAAATAACGTCTTCACATGTAGTCGAAAATGTGTAGTGTATAAATATCCTTACATGCTCAACATGTCCGAAATATAAATATTTTCTGCCATTCGTGATCTTGGAGTGTTATGAGATTCCGCATTTTGAATAGACTCGCACGTTTATGCTGTGGTGGCTTCATTATTGAGGATGCCGGGCAGTATAGACATAGAGTTACGCGAGTTTAAAATACTTCACCTTTGATCTATAACTTCGTTGTCCACTCAGGACTTGAATTTGCTTCTACTTCCTGGAATTCCTTAATTCTGCAAAATCTAAACAGATTGAAAACGTCCAGAGAAGCTCTATGTGTTGAATATTATGACTCATACCTGGAAAGGAGTATAACTATAAGTGCCTGCTGAGTAGAATGGGTAAGGACACGCTTTCCAAAAGAGGAGGTCTTTATTATTTGTTATTTTTGCACAAACTTTTAGACGGCAAAGCGTCATGCTCAAGTTCGTTATCCATTGTAAGCTTTTATTTGTCTACTTGCTTTTTGAGGTCAATGGAGCTGTTTTATGTTGGTGGATGCTCCCACCTTTTGCCTGTCACCCGAATAGGAGCCTTGTTTAGTAGTGTGTTTCGCCACCTCCAATTGACATGTTTGTGCCTTTAAACTACCTGAAAAACTTAGTCATGTCAAAACTATAGTAAGATACGCGAGTTTTTTTTTAGCTTCTTCCTGGTGTTTTTGTTTTTATAATGTTAGAGTGTCTGCTGTTGGTGTGTATGTTTCTTTCTTGTTTGTAGTCGCGATGCATCACCGGGAAGGCATGTTGCCGTTGTTTGTTGGAGGGCATCCATAAATAAACATTAAAATATTTCACATCATCAAGCTCGTTTTTTTTTTTCAGCAAGTACAAGTAGGAATGACGACCAGCCTAATACTATTACCCCACGTGCAAGGCATGCAGAGACCGAAGTAGATGTTTACCACACTCGCCAATATTTTTTAGAGGAAGCTCACTGACGTGCCATGCTCATACTCAGCGTCAACTATTTCGTGCTACATTGCTATGGCCAGCGTAACTTTCACAGCGCTGCTGCCCCGCGCTGCTGTAGAAGTACTTGGCTTTATTTTTCGTCTCATTCGTACGAAGTCGCGCAGCTGTACTTCCTTTCACCTTAGGTCCAGACACAGTCGTTGCTACGAGCTGAGGGAATCAATTAGAGATCACCAAAGGGCACCATCGTGGTGTTCGTCGCGTTTCTGTACGTGTTCTATCATCTCTGACCCAATCATAAACAGAAGAAGGCTCAGTGACTTGCGATTTTGAAGCTGCTTGATTGATTCCATTAGCTCGTAGCATCGGCTGCGTCTGGACCTAAGCTGAAACATTGTATAGCTTTGACAGTGTTGGAGTTCTGTGGAAACTACGCTAGCCTCGGTGACGTAGCACAGAATAGTTGACGCCGAGAATAGCTTTAACGGAGTTGGAGCACTGCGGATGCTAGGTCAGCCTTGATAATGTAGCACGAAGTAGTTGATGCCGAGTATAGGTCCTCGAACCCGCGTGCGGGGTTGCAGCGATGCAGGGCTGCAGCAGTGCTGTAGCCCCGCACAGCTGCACTTGCCAAACAGTCCAGACGCCATTGAAGGCAGGCTGTATACGGTGAGTGAGTCATACGAAACGCGTCCCTTCGCGTGTGAGAGGTGAGATCGAAGGTGGAAAAACTGAGGAATTCTTCAGCGCACGAGGGGAGACGCGAAAAGGTGAAAGGAATTGATCACGCGTGCGACGAAGCTCCGCCCGAGCAGACGCTAATCTTTTTTTGTGGGTAGCGAAAGACGTTTTGGCCGCGAGTGTCTTCGTTCGTTGCAGAGCGTCTGGCCAGTTGCTAGCTGACACGAGACCCCGTACCTAGGGTGCCTTCATGCGCGCTTTGCTTGGGGTGATGACATCTGGCCATTTTGTTTCTAACGCTTATTTTTATTTTTTGTTCTGAAGCGCGTGAAAGAGCGTGTCGCTCCACGCGCTCGTGGCGCTGACTGTGCTATGGCGACATTTTGTTTCCTGCGATTTCTTTGTATTTTCCCTGTGAGCGCGTGCTGTCGGCATCGGGTACTACAAAGGGTGGCATCACCCTAAACAGAAGGACATTGAGGCACACTACCCGTACCCTTTCAGCTATAAAAGGGTCATTCACACACTTGCAATTACTTACACGACCGAGTCCGTTACGACCTCGTGGGATATTTGGCGACGAGAACACACTGACGCCATGTATCTGGTAAACGTGAATCACTTGCGATTTTCGTTTTTTTTTCCCTTCTTTCTTACGCCCATCATTTCTCTTTTTTTTTTAACTGTTGGCTCGAGAAACTGATAATAATATAAACGAAAATTTCTCCTAGATGGTGCATACATTTGACCTCGCATTTGACTTTCCCCTATTGAAAGGCAGTTCCAATGCCACCTCATAGATGGCGCCAGCGTGCCAGTTTGTTCACTTGCCGTAAGACACCACGAGTGGTCGTAATGCACTCGGTCGTAAGCAATCGCAAGTGTACATCAACCGAGTAAAAAAAAATTTTTTGTTTAAAGCCGTAGAAAAGGTATTTTGCTAGATTATTGTCGTTGACAGCTTTGAGAAGCGCGAGGGTGTGGCTTATGTTCCTGCTTTTTGCTTCGAGACTCGCTCTTTGGCGATCTGATCGGCTAATGCCGCGATATGATTGGTTCCGGGGCGATAATGAGATGCTCGGAGCCTGACACGCCCCACGAGTCTTCAGCTGCCAGTGACAATAGAAAATAATTTGTGCCACCGACATCCTCGTGTTCAATTGGTATAGACGTAGAAAACAAAAACAAAAATCTAACTCTCGCGCGGAGTTGCTGGACAACGAGGTAATATGTTTCGAGTGAAGAATAAACAAGGACACATGAGTACTTTAAGATGAACCTATAATTTTCATAAATTCTAAAATGCTTACATACCTTTGAGCATGGAGCCAATGAGAAATCCTCTTTGTGTCTTGATATTAAAAAAGAAGAAATAAACCTACACTATTGGTTGGTCAAAATCACGACGTTCATCTGCGCAATAGATTCTCCAGGAACACAAGTGAACGGGGCGAGAGAGTCAAGAAACGCTCAAGTGCCATGCAGCAAAGGCGCGCAGACTGTACAACGTAGAGGTATAACTCCCTCTACATTCAATGTGCTTACCGTACCTAGCTTACATTTCTCGTTGGCCCTTGGTATGTAAGTATATCTATAGAGCGACGACTGGAGACAAGCATGCATTTTTTGTAACTTTTGAGAAGCACTGCTTATTTATCTTGGGTCTCATACGCTTCCATTTCTGATTATGGGCGACGTGCACATTGATAAGACGATGAGTCACGTGACTTCTATGGAACTGACCGATATTGCAGCAGCCTATGGATGCTCAAACGCGATAGCACATGCCCACCAGGATTACACCACAATGCACATCCTTAGCTTGACATGTGTGTCACAAGTATACACGATACCGATAGCGCATCTCCCACCAGGATTACTCCATAATGCACGTCCTTACTTGACATATGGGTCACAAATATACACGATACCGATATCACATCTGCCGTCTTTTCCAAGGATATTAGTAACCACCTTCCTATCTTCTGCTTAACGTCCATAATCAATAAAATATATAAAAAAAACTGTACATACTCTTATCGAAAAATAGATGAGCAATTGCTGGCTAATTTTTTCTGCAATGATTGAAAGTGCTGACTGCAGCAATGTTTTCGAAGAAACGAGTGCTGACGTTAAGTTTCAGCTGGTTTTCAAAGACCTTTAGAAAATGTTATGACGAGGCTTTCCCCACGTTCAAACTAGAAAATTAAAGAAAAAACTTGAAAGCAATTTATAAGTGAATGTCTTTATAAACAATTAAATGAAAAAAAAAATGTTCGATGACTTTGTCAAAACCCGAGACGAACAGATTTTGACGCGATTTAGGAAGGTGAGAAACAAACTAACGGCCGATATAAAAAAAAGCAAAGCGGGATTATTATCAGGACGTGTTTGACAACATAAAACACGAGCCGAGGAAAGTGTGGAACGCAGTAAATGAAATAACCAATAGAAAAACTTCTTCCACGTGTATAAACCCGATCATCTTTGAAAATAAAAATATATTGAAGGCAAGCACCTAGCAAATGATATGAACGAACATTTTGTTAGTGTTGGTACAAATAGTAAAGAGAGAATGGCGGAGAAAGTTACGTCATAGACGGTACTGCGTCCTTGAAAAACTCAATAATGCATAAACCAACCACACCGTATGAAATTGCTGGGTTGATTGCAAGTTTAAAGAATAGCACTGCAGCTGGAACTGATGGATTCAAATCAGTGCCAGTTAAACATTCTCAAAAAAACTTAGCCATATTCTTTCATGCATTGTAAATAATTATGCTACTGACCGGGAATTTCAGAATGAGCTAAACATTGCAAGATTGAGTCCAATACGTATAAAGGTGGTGAAAAAAAAGTTTATATATTTACAGACCAATCTTGATTCTGCTTTTTTCTTTTACAAAAAAAAAACGATCAGCCTTTTTCACTCTCGTGAAGAAGGAAGACCAGCGAGCTGTACTCGATACACTGTGTGCTTCTTCTTCGTCGTCGTCTGTTTTTCGCGCTGTTTCCTACGATGAATTCCCACCAACACGCCCAACTATCCATTCTTCTATTATAGCTGGAAAGGTTGCCGCCATCTACGAGCGACGGCGGAAACCATACTGGTTGTGTGCTTGCCACCGTCGGTTATAGATGGCGGTAGCTGTCCAGGTAGGTTTGTGTCGACATACACGGACACGATCCTGGGGAACCTAGCCCTTAACAGCTCCGCTGTAATATTTGAAACGATAATTAACATAAGATTAGAGGAATTTTGTTGCTAATGTAACATTATAAACAAGGCACTATATGGCTTTCAAAAACAAATCTACAGAGCAAGCTGTACTCCACAACAAAAGCGGAATAATTGACAAGATTGTATAAAAGAACTTTTACACATTAGGTTTCTTTTGGACTTCACCAACGCATTTGACATGATACAGCGTATCTTAGTAATTAAACACTCATATGGAATACGTGGTGTGGCTCTACAACTTGCTGAAGATTACTTAATGAATACATATTGGTATTTTTCTTCCGACAAAAGAAAAGTAAAAGATAGAGTGCCTCAAGGATATGTTGAAGGTTCTTCATTATTCTTTATTTACGTAAATGATATAACAACCATAAAAGACTCACCGGAGCTAATTATGTTCGCAGACGACACAAACGTATTTTTAGGGCCCAGTCTAAATGTTCACTACAAGGAATGGTCACTAGTTACCAGGTTAAATTGTCAAATTGGCTGAAAAACAACAAACTGCGGCTTAACGCAAAGAAAACTAACAACATAATATTTCGATCCATCAATAAACAAGGCCAAACACACTCTAAAAAAAGCCCGTGCCTCTACTTTCCCACACAACATTCGGAGAGCCAATCACCGCAACTTACGGAGGCAGCTCGGCGAATGATGATGCCGAAACTTATGTTTTGGCCAAAAACGCAGTCCGAGTTGTGACATTAAGAAATGCAAGCGTGGCGTTTTGCATTGCTTAATGTCACAACTCAGACTGCGTTTTTGGTCTAAACATATGTTTCGGCATCGTCATTCGCTGAGCTGCCTCCGTAAACTGCGGTGGTTGGCCCTCTGAGTGTTGCGCAAGAAAGTAGACGCACGGGCATTTTTTTATAGTGCACCTGCACTTATTAATTTTAACGGAATATCTTTAGAACAAGTTCAAAAATTTATTGGGTGTATGGTTTAATGAAGAATCAAACTGGACGTCACATGTACAAAAACGTTACTCTGAACCGTCGAAAACAATAGGCTGTATTTATAAAATTGATAAACTGCTCCCTGGTTAAAATTCGCTTAGCGTAATACTCGTTATGTTATTCAAAAATATACGGTGTGTCAGTGTGGAGAACAACAAGAGGGAATTACAATAAAATAACAGCCCTTCAAGAAAGATCCTCCTCATGTTATCAAATTTTCACGAGCACCGCTGCCAGACTTTCAGACAAATCAATTGTTTCAAAAATATATTATCTTGAAAGCCAACAAAATATATTCCTCTAAACTGCTTCAGCTAATACAAAAAGAAAAAAAAAACTATTCCTCACTTTAAAAAGTTGTAGGGCAGAAAATGTACCGAAAAAAATTATTCGGAAAGCCCCTAAAGTTAGAACTAATTATGGAAAGAAACAAATTACTTAACAGCTTCCTAATGTGTGAAATAAAATTGAAGAACAAATTAACTTTCATCAATCTTTTCACAATTCAAGAAAGGCATTAGAGAATTTCTGGTGGTAGGTGATGTCGTTTATGACTAAAAAATTAATAACACAGTGTAAAATACATGTATCGCGTAAAAACTGTGTTGACAAATAAACCTAGATCAAACGTGTTTTTTATGCGTATTTTTTTATTGTTGGTTACTGGCTGGTTGATGTGCCAAAAACTTTGTAAGGTTTCAGAGGCCTCACCAGGCTTTGCAGCCTTTTGCCTCTGCCTCCCATCCAGATGTTTTCCAAGAAAAGAAAGACTAATTATATATATATATATATATATATATATATATATTAAGTAATAAAAAATGAATAACAGATACAGCGAGATATAGATGTCTCTACTTGTGCAGGTGATCGAGTTTCTAGGCTGTATACCTGATTCCCGAACATTGTACTGCAGTACGTTTTATATTATACTGCAGCGGAATAATCGTAAATGAAATGGAGCTCAAGTTCGTTTGAATTATTTAGATCGGTCTCGTAAAAAAATAATTATACTATAAGTTTTCAACAAACAAAAATGTAGCGTGATGATATACATTACTTGCTACGTAAATATATTCAACACTCTAAACAAAGTATGTGAGTTTAAATTATTCAGAACACAGACATCCAATTACGTCGAACAATAGAATGATACCAGATAATGTCAAAGCCCAATGTCAAAAACTGGCGGAAAAAAAAATGCCACGTGTGCGGAGACAATGCGTATAACGTTTTTCTTGCTCATTGTTCCTGCAGCTCACATAGCATTTTTCATATCTATTCGTATTCTGAGCTTTGTCATGCAAAAATATTCTTTTAGGAGAGAAAAAAAAAAGAGGGCAAAGAACAAGATAAATGTCAAACTGATCTTTTCCTTCCATTCTCAGTTGTAAAATAAAAATTAAAAAAAAGCCTAATGGCTCGATGTTTTACTTTCCATTTCTTTGTTAAATGCTAACTTCATTTTGAGGCAGGGTGGATCTTCGATATTTTAACAATACGAATTTACTAGCCACACATTTGTGGGAAATTAAATTGCTTTATCTCGCGAGACTGATTTCGAAGGTTCGTATATAATAATTTTTTTTTATTCGTAACGCCTACGAGTGTTGGGTCGCTCGAGAGTCAGATTTATACTGTTGGAAGCAACGCGCGTTAAGACTTTCTACTCCGCGAAACTTACGCAGCATTTGAGCAAAATTAATTAAAGAGACACGGGGCGGTTTGAGTATTACTTCTTTCAGTGAGCATTATTATTACTTTTCTTCGGGGAGGGGGGGGCGGTGAATCGCTAGTTTATGTTGATTTTAAACGACAAAATAAAACGGCTTTCGCGGAAGCCAGATGATTAAAACCGGAACCCGAGAAAACGGGAACAAAACTGATTTCACAGTTAATACAAACTTCATAGCCGTAACAAAACCCTTATTGTTTTCCATTTGAGGTCCCGCTTCTTTTTCTTCTTCTTTGTTGCATTAAAGCTTCCCATTTTGTTTTTCCTTTGCCAAATACAAAGTAGGCAACCCGAAATTCTAGCGTGGCTTATTATCTTATCACTTCCAACTGATTCGTGGTTCGTTCTTTGGCGTTGTTATTGGTCAATGCAGCAATCTGATTGGTTTCGGAGCGATAAGAAAATGCGCCCTGATTCGCTGACGGTGAATATATAATAAAGTAAAAACAGCCATTCAGTGGCTGTTTGTCGTACAAAGTTTTTTTCAGAGATAGACGAGGCGCATTCGCGAAAGCATAATATGCGCTAGTGTATCGGTCCCGTGTGTACTCAAACAATCACTAGAATATATTCGCATACGCCTACAGTTGTGAAACCAAATCCTAGTGAATATCCCGCCGTGCACGTGCCTTTAAGACAACGACATTCAGAATAGTAATAACAATAAGTTCAGGCGACTTTTTGGATTCACTTACTTGCTCCTTGTTCCCTTCAAAACAACTGACAATTCCAGAAAGAAAGAAAAAAAAACGAGAAATATTAACAAAATATAATTTAAGTTAAATGACAAATAGTGATAATAATAATAATATTAAAGCCACCGAGAACCACTCTCCACGCCGGCGAGTCTGGCTCGACCCAGAAACTAATAGAAATGTCTCTTGCGATTCATGTTTTAAAGTGGGAACAAAGGTCAACTGGCCAAGACCCCGAGAAAAAAAATATATATATATAGCAAATCTGATTACAAGCGCATAGACCATGGATTTTATGCGAGCGTATATATACTGTGTATATACACAGCACTTGCTGAGCCGAGGAGACGGTACGCAAGCGTCACACACCTGCTTCTACAAAAATAGCTGGATAACGGTGTCCCTGAACTTTTCGAATGTGTAAAGTGTCGTAGGGCGTACGACGACTCAAAATGGCGACGAAGAAAGGTCAGCGTCTTGACGAGTTTCATTTTTAAACCCCACTTGTGACGGATTGGGTGGGAGATACAAGCGAGCAGCGAAACAGGTTGACAACGTGACGTATGTGTACACGCCATCGATTGTTCTCGTGGCACATGTCGTGAGCTATAGTACATGACACAAGTGGAGATGCTCTACCACAGCACTATTGCCGTTGTCGTTCTTTTTTTTTTCGTAAATTATTTTGGAAACAGAAGGCGAAATCCAACCGTAATTAAGTAGAGGTTAGCTTTTTTTGTTGTTGTTGTAATTTTACTTTCGTTTACGTAGGAACAACTTTGTTGCGAATGTAACAGTCATTCTTTTATTTCGCTCAACGCTAATGAAACAATAAACGCTCGCTCACACGTGCGCAGACGGCTGTGCACGGACATAAACATTACGGCTTTTAGGAATAGACGTGGCTCCCTCCACATGCAGAATGTTCTGGAAAGCGCTTTTCTAAATACTGCTCGGTGGTCCGGCGGAGCTGAAAGGGCGACGCTCTTTGCTCCCACCCCATTATTCTAACGCGTTCCCATTTCTGTACATCGCCGATACGCGCTTTCAACTTGTGAGAACAAAACAAAACTCTGTTGGTGACCAGATGTTTCGGCTCTTACGGTTTCTGTTCTGTGACGTCACGGCGAGGATTATCAATTGGCAGCGACAATTTCGACGGTGTGTGTGTAAGAAGCACGGTAGAATATTGGAGTCATCGCTTCCTTGGGCCAACACCGAAGTTGACAGTCCGACATTCCTTTTATCTCCATTAAATAAAGGCAGAATTTATCGTGCTCAAAACATCACGGTGAGCGTGTGGCCAATCGAGGAAGAACGACCACAGCGAAGGTTTTGGCCATGCACGTTGCCAATAGCCACTAACAGACTATTTTTTTTTTCAGAAAAACTTGCAGCTCCTTTTGGGAATTATTGTGGGGACACAGTGCGTTGTAAAACCAATCAGCATTATCGCGGCGAAGCACTTCCACTTGTAATATGTTCATGATGATTTTAACCCAAAACTGACCCAAAATAACTTTTTGTTTTCACAGTGAAAGAGAAAGTAACAGGGACAGACAGTGTCTCTAACTCAGCTAATAATTTTATTCAACTAGCCAGAACTACACACGCCACAAAACCACCGAACATCCTGTTTTTTACGGTCACGCGCACAACCCTCATTCACGTCACAAAAAAACAAGTAAGGCCACCTAGAAACCACAACCACCATTCGGTTTAGACACAAGAAAACCTTCTAAACCTCTAGCTGTCTACACTCTAAAAAAGCCTGTGCGTTTACTCTCCGCACAACACTCGGAGAGCCAATCATCGCAACTTACGGAGGCAGCTCAGCAAATGACGATGCCGAAACATATGTTTGGACCAAAAAACGCAGTCTGAGTTGTGACTTTAAGCAATGCAAAACGTCACGCTTGCGTTGCTTACTGTCACAACTCTGACTCGCGTTTTTGGTCTTCAATATATGTTTCGGCATCGTCATTCGCTGAGCTGCCCTGTAAGTTGCGATGATTGCTCTCGAGTGTTGTGCGCGGAGTAGACGCACGGGCATTTTTTAGAGTGTAGAAGGTTTTTATCTAAACCGAAAGGTGGTTGTGTTTTGTAAGATGGCCTCACTTGCTTTGTTTTGTGATGTGGGTGAGGGTTGTGTGCGTGACTTTGAACAACTCGATGTTCAATGGTCTTGTGCTGGTTGTAGTTGTGTTTATAAGGTAGGTTGGTCGACATAAAATTATTAGCTGAGTTAGAGACGACTGTCTCTCCCATACTTTCTCTCCATTGTATTTTTCTGCCTCAGATGGTAAACTTTCAGCAGCTCGCCTGCGCACTGACCATAATTTCGTTCATGTAGACCATTCTGATACGGTACGCACAAAACAAATTGTGTTTTCAAATATTTGTCTTGGCGGCATACGGTCGAACTTTGCAAGAGTGATCTGTTCAAGGTGATATATAATTTGGCGATTGTAAGTATGATGAAGCAGGAATTCCTGTCTTGCTTACGATGAGTAGAATAAAAAAAAGCTTGAGAGACGTCTACGGCGCTACTCCAAAAAACAAGCCCAACTCTTGCTCAGCTTTCCGCTGTGCTTGAAAAGTGATTGCACCTTCCCAAGACAAACCAAGCAGACACAGACTGAATGCGCTCGAGTGATTCGACATAAACAAGGCAAACCGAATCGTGTACACAGGGCAAGCATATTCTAGAATTGGCCTAACGTTTGCTTGATGTGCGGCTTCTTTAACCTCGCTAGTGACATGTTTGAGGTTAACTTTGTAGAAACTAATTGGCACCTGCCCGTCTTTCCAATACACTATTTACTTGCGTTTATTATTAAGTCTCTTCAGAAAATACCACACCTAAGTATTTAGTATTGGTTCACTATAAAAAGTGTACTGAAAATGACTTTTTTAAATATATTTTGATCAAGTTTATGTCAACGCACTTTTAAAGATTCGGGGACATTCTATTACTTTCTACATCATGTCTCAACGCATCTGAGGTCACGCACAACTGGTGCGGAATCCGTTACACCAGACACAGTACTTTAGAATACAGAACCGTCCGAAAACGGACGTATTCTAGATTGGATTGCAGTAGAAATATCATTAATAAAAATAAGAAAAAGTAGTGGCCACAGAACTGACCTCTGTGGCACTTCAGGTGTAACTGAGACCAGGCCGGAGCATATGTTCCATTTACCAGAACTTGCTGTTTGCGAACCACAAGTTGAGTGTTTGGATTCATAACGTTCTTACACCAATGCCGTCAAGGTTGAAAGCCTGAAATAAGTCTTATTTCCGTCGATGAAAGCGGAATTAACCCTACCAAAGACGTCACGTAGGGAGAGTTCGTCCAATCGTGGAAATTTGATCACAGAGACGGGCTTGCTAGCGCACGTCGCCAGTACCTGGCAGAAATCAGACGCCACGTAGCGAGTCACTTTTATTAGCACCGACCGCACCAGCCGGAGGGCTTAGGGACTTCCTTTGTTTCGTTATTGATGGGGTACTTCCTTTCCTTTGTTCGCAGGATGGCGGGGGAAGAAGGGGGCGACCACGGAGCCTCGACCGAGAACTGCCTGAGAGCACAAAGGTGCCGTCCCATGCATAATGAATGAGGCCGCGTATCGAACCAGCAACGTCGTAGAACAATCAAAAGTCCGGCAACGACAAAAGTACAAAACCAAAATGGCAGTGTTCACGTCCGAACAGCGCGATGGCAACGTCAATCATTCGGTTGCGCATGCGCAGATGAAGCAGTAATATAATTAATATATAAAGCGCTTCGGTCTCTTTCTTCTGCGGATATACCCATGGCGCCACTTTTCGCTGTCCAATAACCCTGGGCGGCAAACCGAACCTGTGAACGGGTGTTCGTGAGCGTTCGCTTTCCTTCAACGCTTTCCAGACTGGATAATAAAAAAAAAAGTAGATTGCCGTTTTTTTGCCGTGTTCTGCCAATGAACTGAGGCCAAGGCGCTGCGCTCTACTGCACACTGACTGCACACAATAATTTCAAAAGTTGGTGCAATTGTCACGTTGTGACGTCAGGGGGCAGCGTCACGTGACACTATGACGTCACATGACTGGCGACACGAAGTCAAGTAACGTCATTTGACGTCACAAATGTAGCGGGGAAACGTCTCCAATAAATTTAAAAGCGAAACACTTCGCGTGACGTCCGATCGTCACCTGACACTGTGCTTCCCCGCTAAATTTAGCGAGCCATAGCGTACGCCGTACACCGTGCCACGGCATCCGCCGCAATACCTCACCAATAGGGAGTTTTAGTAAATCGTTCCGATAACTCCGATAACGATACCCAACACTTCTCAGACACCTTTGCGCATGCATCATATTATTAACGGGTACCGTTTACGGAGGTATCGAAACGGCCTGATAAAACATTCTAATAACGGTTGTCGCCATAGAAGAGTTTTCATGTGGAGGTCGAGTCTGTATTCATTTGAACGTGCCGCGAATAAGACCCCCTAAAATATTTGCCCTCACGCTGGCACAAAATGTGAGCAAGGCCATCTGTTTGCCGTTGTGTGATAGTTTCTACTGACATCCATAAAAAAATAGTCGTGTTTGGGGGAATTTCAAACGTATCCTTTTCTAAAGCCGTCGAAAGAGCTTTGTATATGGCGCAGATCGAGCTGTTTCATGGAGACCTGCCCTGCAACACTCAAGATGTTATATCAAGACCAGTGACCTAAATGATGTCATAATTCGGCCTACGCTACAGAATTAAGTTTACGCGCGAAGATCTCTTATAGGGGTCGAGCTGCAGCTTCCAAGTTCGTGCTCAATATCTGGTGCAAACAAAAATCATTTTTGCGGAAAACGTTCTTGCGCCGCTGACTCGTATATATATGTTGCACTCAACACAAATGGCGGGTGTATGCGGTACCTCGCAGTGAGTTAGCGTGACCCCTCGACAGCATGTCACTCTCTCACTTCTAGAGGGCTCAGTCTCACTTCAGCCGCGGCCCAGCATTTCGAACGCGCGATCGCGGAAAACATGGCCCGAAATAGCGTGAGCCAAAATGGTAGGTAGTATGTCACGTCGACGTCCTTCCATGCGTCCCCGAGGAAGCGTGTCAATTGCGAGACAAAAATAACCCGATGTCATCATCGCGTATATGTCAGACACGCACGCATTCAAAGGTGAGTCACTCGGGTCAGTGGTATATACACCAACTCAACTCCCTGACGTCACGCCCCTGAGGCGGCGCTGCCGTCGGCACTGCGCATCCGTAAACGCTTCACTTACTGGCAACTTAGGAATCGCAAGGCGTGGCTTAACCGGAGCATTCTATTATTGTCGCTCCGTAGCCAATGAGATTTCGCCATTCATCGATAAGAAAGCCGATAGGACGAATCACGCGGATCGAGAACGTGCGTCAACATAATAAGCCAAATCCTGTATTTCATAAGCTGTCAGTGTTTCTTGTTCTACGGAGTGCGTATAGTTTTTGCCAATGTGAATGTTTGGCCACATTTCTAGGAATATATCCCGCAAAACAGACTGAAAGCGCTTTTGAACCGGTGAGCCGGGTGATTATGACATTATATAGACGCTTTCAGCGAGTCAGTTACTCGAGCTGCCACCAGTCGGCGCGCCCTCGCGCGCTTTCGAGCCGCCATAGCCGACCTTCAGTTTCTCGCCATTGCTCCGTGTTGTGTGCTGCACAGGCCACTACCGGAGCATTGTTTTCGTGTTCTTTTACGTTCCGCGTTGAAATCTTGTATTTTCTTTAGGTCTTTTCGATATTTAGAACTTTCATTTAATCATTTGATATTTATATTTCCGACATAGCTCTTGTATTTTCTTATCGGACAGCGAATGGATCGACGATACAAGATTATGAGGCTTCAATGACCATGTAAGTTCATCCCATTCTTACATTTTTGTCACTAATAAAGGGCCGTCAACACTACTGTGACATATGTAAATTTCACCTGACGCGGTAAGGCTATCGCAGTCGTAGCTTCTCGCTGCATGTGCGCGCTCGTTTCCGTAAAGCCGACCCGCATGTAAGCGATTTAGCGGGCGACGAGACGAGCGACAGAGATTTCTCAGTGTCGCCCGTCGCATCGCTCGGTTTTGGGATTTCTAGAAAACGTCGCTCACCGTCTTGGTCGCTGTCCGTCACTTCCATGCGGTTTGCCTCGTCGCGCGACTGACCGGAGCCACAGCGAAGCGGGTCATCGTCGCTTATCTCGTCGCTCGCCAAATCGCTTACGTGCGGTTTAGACTTAATTAGTTTCCATGCGCTCAGCATTGAACGATAGGCGCCTCGATATCAAGTATAAACCGCATGCAAGCTGATTTGGCAAGCAACGAGACAAGCGACGGTGACCCGCTTCGCTGTCGGTCGGTCAGTCGCGCGGCAAAGCAAACCGCATGGAAGCGACGGGAGCAAGCGACCAATACGGTGAGCGACGTCTTCTAGAAACCCAAAACCGAGCGAAACCAAAACCGAGCGACGCGACGGGCGACAGTGAGAAATCTCCGTCCCTCGTCGCTGACCCTCGTCGTTGTCGCCGTCGCTCGTCTCGTCGCACGCTAAATCGCTTACATGCGGGTCGGCTTTACGGAAACGAGCGCGCATATGCAGCGAGAAGCACGACTGGATAGCCTTACTGCGTCAGGTGAAATTTGCATGTGTCGCAATGGCGTTGACTGCGCTTTATTAGCGACAAAAACGTTAGAATGGGATGAACTTGCATGGTCTCTGAAGCCCGAATCTTGTATCGTCGGTCCATTCCCCGTCCGATTCCATTTCATGAAGAGCTATGTGGAAATATAGAAATCAAATAATAAAATGAAAGCCCGAAATATCGAAAAGACCTGACGAAAACACACCATTTCAACGCGGAGCGTAAAAGAACTCGAAAACAAAGCTCCGGTAGTGGCCGGTCCAGCACACAACGCGGAGGAACGGCGAGAAGCTGAAGGTCGGCTATGGCGGCAGGGTCACGTGACGTCAAGATGGCGGCGCCCATGAAATGTTGCCTGAAAGCGTCTATATATATATATATTTTTTTTTAACCGAAAAATGTTTTTTTTTGTTTTTTGTTTTTTACAGCGGAGCTGTTAAGAACTATTTTCCCCAGGATCGTGTCCGGTATCAAACAGATGTCGACACCCGTGAGTCGACACAACACTCTGATTGCCGCCGTCGCTCATAGATGGCGGTAGCTGTCCAGAGTGTTGTGTTTGCCAGTTGTCTGCTTGCCGCCGTCGCTCATAGATGGCGGCAAAATTTCTTCGGAGGAAGAAAAGCGGAAACGGAACGAGCGGCGGTGTGCACAGCAGCGTGAATGGTTCCGCAACCGGCGCGAGACCGCTATCGCCTCCAGTTCCACTGCGTCGAGCGCTTCAGATTCCCTTGCGAAACAAGAGGAGATCGCTCGCCTGGAAAGTCACCGCTGAGAACAGAAGCTACAGCTCCGCTGCTCTTCCTTCTTCACCAAAGTGAAAAGGCTCAAAGTTCTTTTTTTTTTCGGTCTGCAATTATGTTTTGTGATTTATTGCAACTCCAGGTACCACACTCTAAGGAATACAAAAAACAAACAAAAAGTATCTGGGTTTACCACAGAACGCGGAGACACCCTGCCAATCGCAGAGAACAATGGAAGGATCTAAGGAATGTCCAAGTTCGAAATACGATTAGATCCAGCAAAAAAAAAGTGTGCGCAGCGACATTCTGTGCAGGGGCAAGGGAAATGAGCGAGTGAAGAATCACGTTTCACTTGCTCATTTTCCCTGCCCCTGCACACACACTGCAGCATTTTTCAGGTCTAATCGTATTCTAAGCTTCATCAATCACAAAGATCCTTCCATTGACCACCAAGATTGTGTTCTGCAAAATGAATGATCTCGCATATTTTGTTTTTCGAACTCAATTTAAATATTTCTTTTAGTTTCCAGGTATAAAATCCCGAGATGCCCCACCCCAAAGGGTAACCCAACCCAATTTTTGCCTTGATTTACTTTTTTTTTTAAACAACGAAAGATAGTTTATTTTTAGTAATCGTAGTGTTTGGATCGATGATGACCTTGGCGTAAATGCGTCTAGTTATAACTATGGCGGGTATAAGCGAATATTGCTGACTGGGAAGTACAGTCATCTTTGCTTCATTGCTCCCTCGCCGCGATAACATGTTTGACAGACACATGATCTAAAAATATAATTTTTTTCTACTGTTCATGACGGCGCACCGACAGTTAGCCCACTCCTTATTTTCCCACAGCTTTATATCTCGGTTTTAGGTGGGCGATCTCTCGGGATATTGCGATACTTTAAATTGTCTCCTAGACAAAAAAAGTTGCTAAATATTAGTAAAGGGAAAGTGTGGGTCTTTTCATGCTTCAACCCTCAAACCCTTCACACTATTCAACCAAACAGCGCATAAAATCTATAGCAGATATCCTTCAGACAGCATAGGAGTTCGAATGACCTACACGTGGATGCGGCGTAGAATCGGTGGAACTACGACGCAGCATAGTCGCATATGAGATCATGGGACTGCAAATATTGCTGTGCCTGTCATTATACGAGATTCACAACAACCTGCGCGAGAATACATATTTCTCACGTTTCTCGTACTCACGGGTAAGGTTTCCAGACAGAACCGCTCGGAGCAGTGATAAAATCGAAGAAAAGTACCGGCGCTGCGCGCATAATGAGACCACCAGTGTGCTAACGTTGTTTCGCTCTTCAGCTGCATGTAATCAGCAGGTCACAAGACGTGTGGCTTTCCTTTCTTCCTCCTAAGTTGCTGGCCAACATGTTGCGGCTCCGGGTATTGTTGTTCAAACAAAGCCACAAAAAAAATCAAGATGCAGATGCTCGACTCAAAAAAAAGAAAGAGAACAAGGAACAATTTTTTTTTGCTTTATCTTTTAGGTTTTGTTTCTGTTGCTGCACGGTGTATTCAAAAAGAGACCGAGTTTTGAGAGAGCAGTGCGCTGTCAGACGCACGAGGGGCTTGCTAGATCGATCAATGGCATGCATGTCCTCCCAAAAAAAAGATTTCCGTATTTTTTTATTGCAAAAATAAGTTTTACGTATCACCGAACGCTCATTCCTCCGCCAAAATGTAGCGCTAGTTGTCCGAACCATGTAGATGCCACCAGTTTTAAAAGTAACCGTTATTTTAGTCAAAAGTTATTATTCAAAAGTTACGTGGATTTTCTGGCAATTTCAATGAAAAAAATGGGGCCCGTTTTTGGCTTTTAGGTAAACTGGCAGCATTTAGTCTCATGTACGAGAGTTCCGTCCGCTGCCATTTTCCAATTAAAAAAAATGGTTTTCTTTTGGCGACAACACCGAAAAACGGCGCTTGGACGACGGCATAGTTCGAACTTCAAGGTTTTGACTGGTAGGTTTGCTTTCGTAAGGGTCTTCCTCTTTGACACTCATTCTTATCTCTTAGCGTGACTGAAGCAAAGCGTACGGGTTTCGGGCGCCCTGGCGTCAAACGTAAATGTCGTGCATGGCCTGATGCTACTTGGAAAGTATCGTGGTATACCGTCGGGTACGAGCCGTACCTGAAAAGGACCTACTTTTTAAAGGTAGCAAGAGCAGAACGCCTTACATAATCGTTCTAACCACGATCTTGGAATGCGGGGTTACGGGTACTAGCAGCAAAAATAAAGTACGAGGCTGATACGCGTGTGCATGATGCGCGAGTCGTTTTCCTAGTGTACCACCGACGTTCGCTAGCCGAAGCCAGCCTTCTCTGTCACGTGTGAACTGCTCAAAAACAGGTGTCCCGTTAACATAGATGCGACCTCGTTTTTTTTTCGACTGAGTTACGGAACGGAGTTATGGGAATTATATATCGGTTCCCCAAAGAGTTCTGAAAATCTCACGATTCCATGCCGAACGTTGACAGATTACCAAAAGCAGTGGGCCTTTTTTTTGGCGTAACGACAACTTTAGCTGTACATTCTACCTTTGGTTGAGTGCGACGCAGGCGAACCAATTAAGAACACGTCGCCATCAGAATTGAGCTTGGTTGTTCCAGCTTAGATATTCACGTACGTATTGTCGAAGTGAAACATCCGAAGATATGGACTTTCTACGTTCGTTGATCATTGTGTTTTTGCCAACGTGACGCTACACCATTCATGAGTAAAAAGCGTCCTCAGATGTAAAGGTAAATGCGATAAATGCCGACTTGCCACAAAAATTTGCGACGCCCCACTGCCATGGCAGAGTAATATATCTTGGAAGAATAAATTGTCCACTTTTAAAGAATCTGGCTGCCAACTTCCTGTAAAGTTCGGAAAGGAATGCTCACTTTTTTTTGAACATTTTTTGTGTGTAAGGAAGTCGAACACCGTTCCAGCGGTCCGTCTTTGTTTCGAGCGGGTGGGTATGTCAACGGAACGGTATGGAAATCTTCTCGGCGTCCGCGATCAGGCGTCAGTCAACACACTCGGCGGAGAAATTTAAACAGTGACGTTCTCATTATCCCATGAGTGTATAGAGCACAGCGGAGTACGCGCCAGTATTGACCAGCGTCGCACTATACCCGTAGACGGCTCGTCGTCGGTGCCCGGTTGAGTGCGAACCAAATGTCGGACGACGTGCTCGGCACTATCTCACGACGCTTGTTCTGCCTCCAAGACCGCGAACAAGGTCGGGGCATTCGTGCCTGCTAACGAAAGCGAAAGAAAAAAAGTGAAAGGTCAATAGATTTTTTTTCACTTTAATGAAAAGGCTTTTATTCGTTAAAGAGAGGGGAGTCATTGACGGCAATAGGCTAATATCGCAAACTCATGGGCTGCGAAGCGATATTAAGATTCTCAGCAAAGCAACTCACTCTTCATAATGTATTGCTTTTTTTTTTTTGTGGCAAACCAGGAAGCGCTGCTATATCTATATGACGTCCGAAAAGAATATAAGTGGTGTGGAAGCGATACTGAAGAAATGGCATTTTTCGACCTCGTTTCGTCGAGGCACTCAGCACCGACATCGCACTCATGCAGGAACGTGCTTCGAACGACCGCTGTGGCGTCCGATCCTCCGGTAGGCGTGTAAATACTAACTTATTGCAGGTGCGCTCGCTGAGCGCCGTCTTCCTGTTTGCGCAGGCTGCTAATGTTCAACATACCGATCCGGCCGAGGCTGTCGCACACCAAGAGACAAACTTGCAACAGCTCGCCAGGAGTTATTTCGCGGCTTCATTCGGTATTGTGGAGCCTTCATCGCATTGGTGAAGATAGGTGGACAATATTTGATTACTAGACAGGCCGCTTCCTTCGATTTGATTTTGCTCCGGCCGAGCTGGGAGTTTATATCGGCCACTATAAATAAAGGGGCGATGGGCAACAATTTGTGTACGTTTTGTAAATACCTCTTAGAATTATTCCTCACATTCATAGCCTATAAAACACGTACGCTTTAAGCAGTGACAGTGACAAAATAAAAAATAAAAATTAAATAAAAAAACAATCAACGTTCATCTCCTCGTAGCTCGCAGCCACAACAAGCGGCAATTTCGGTCGGGAGCCGATTGTATCAATACCACCCATAAAATAACAAAAACACGACCCTCCCAAAGCCGTGTAAAGAAAGCGTTTAGTCAATGGGGAGGCGCGGCAGATGCCAGGCTCGTGCACCAGACGCAAAAAAGGGGCTTGCATGCCCGCTTGGCCAACCAGAAGCACGGAAAAGAAATCCTCTAGCGATGGTAACCAGAAACAGTTTTAATCGTAGTGTATATGGTTTTAATAAGCGCGTAAGAATTAGATGCAGTCACCCTTCCTGGTTGAAAATAGGGCGCACGCGATGCTTTCGATTGCGACTACGACGAAAGATGTGGGAAATGAATGCGGCTGCCCGAACTCAGTTACTTTGCTCGGACAGAGCTGTCACCACTCGAATGCCAGATTCCCGGCCCTCGGCAGCTCATGGCGTACGCTTGATGTCAGATCGTTCCGCTAGTCGCGCTTGCCCCCCATGATTTTGGATGACCCAAGGATTGGAAACATCACGTGCACCATATTTTCAGTCACCGAGTGTTACTCCGACGCGCTTATTGAT
>JAZHYW010015950.1:0-22261 GCA_037355805.1 Ixodes ricinus | reverse complement strand
GCGCAGATGACAAAGAGGTGCTGACTGACTCTAGTGCTGACGATGTTGAAATGGAGCTTGTGGGCGAGGGTGGCGGGATGATGTCACGGGTGATGTGGGCCCACTGTTGTTTGAGTTAGCTGCTCGCTGCGCCGGTCTTCTGCACAGCTGGTCTTACGACTAGCTGAACTTAGGGAAGTGTCCCATAAAGTCCTCCATGGTGGGGTTCGGTGGCTTCACTGTGCATTGGGGCTGGGAAGCCCTGGCGGATTGGTGGTGCTATCATGCTCCAGCATGTGGCTTAGTCTTGATAGACGGTCCACATCCTGATGTGGCCCGCCTACCAAGTATATGATGAGATAGTGTACAGTACATTACAGTACAGTACAGTGTACAGTACAGAGAGGTGCTGACGATGTTGAAATGGAGCTGATGATTTGGGGGGCAGGATGACCTTTTTTAGGAGAGAATTCGTGAACGTTTTGACGAATCATTCGTAGACAAAACTTTAACTTTGTTCACTTCTACTCTTAACTCGTCTCTCCTGAGCCAAAAAAACATCATATATCATATTATATCTCAGTTTCTTCGTCGGACTGCCGTGAGGTGTGCGTTGCAGCGCTAGTTCAAGCTCGTCCTAATGTTGGCTCGTCCTGCTCTATCCGCCATGTAGAAAGCTTTGTCTTCCTCGGTGATGCTAGTTCTCCTGCCGCAAATCGTTTCGATCAGGACGATACAAAGGGCATGACGTGCACCATCCATCTATACATTGATCCTCTGTTTAATCACCGTGTGACACCGAAAGCCACTTACTAAATGCACATTTAGCTACGGAATCTTAGCTTAAGGTACATTAACGCTGCCGTGTGAATCGGGGCTTGGCAACTGCCGCAGTTATCAAATTTTTCGTTCGAAAGAAAGCGCGTGCAGTTTGATGAGCGCTCTCGTGCAGCTCCAAGCATTCTTCGGGATTATTCATTTGCACTCTGTTTCTTCAGGCTCAATCGACGTACCCTAAACCGTGAATCTCTGGTATTGTTCATGCTGCTAGCGTTGTTCGAAGCAGATCGCAAGCGCGAAGTAAGGAGGTCATCGTTCATCGGAACCTTATCCCTCCCGTCGACGGATATAGCTATCTTCAAGGAGCCAAAGCAAGAGAACGATGCGCGACGTTGCGCAGCAGCCGTCCCCCGCCATGGCCTTTTGGTGTTCGCAAGACGAGTCTTGGGACCGACACGCCATGCACGAATCGCAGGACGGTCATCATGAAAGTGGCGTTCGCTGCCATTGTCACCCTGGCCATGGTAGACGTGAGCCTCCTGCAGCTTTATGCCACGGGACGGGCAAACAGCTCCTGGCAGGAGGGCCACCGAACAATCACGCAGCAGCGCCTCCGTTCATACGAAGGTAAGTTTGAACCGGCGAACAGTTCCGATTGTAGTGCAAGTTTATGCTGAATTTGGTAATAGATGGTAGCATCCGAAGACAATGTAACACCCGAAGACAAGGAGAAAAGGAGGAGAATCGGTCACTACCGTACCGCACAGTGGTGTCCACAGAGCTCTCCTCCTTTTCTTCTTGTCTTCGAGCACTAGCTTGTATTCTTAAATGCGGTGGTCACACATGGCAATCTTTGGAGCCAAGATTCGTTATAAATAAGTTTTAATAGTGAAAGCTTGTAGGAATAAATAAAAGTAAATAATTTTTGAAAGGAGTCCTAAGATGTTAGATGAAGATTTTGTGCCGATACTTAGATTTTGATTCCCCGGGAAGAGCCTACTACTCAACGGACATTTCACCATCAAGATTATCCTGTTTTGTTTGTTTCATGAACGTTTTTTCACGCAGGTACTCAGTTGTGGAATCAGTTATTGAAGGACGCCGGAGACGTTCTTAAAGAAAATTCCCTTGCTGGATTTAGAATTGTTTTGGAGCGCTTTTTTCTTGGTCTCTGGCAAACGTGAAGGCGAGCGTTTACATTTGGCATACTAGAAACGCGAACATGAAGAGTTTTAGTATCGTTCAGAGTTTTTAAGGGATTCCACATTTAAAGGGGCACTAAACCACTTACTGTGAGATAGTGTATGAATGTTTATAAATCTATCTATGGGCTTCAAGCAACCTAATAAACCAAAATCTACATTCATGCGTGGCCGCCTCCTCTATTAAAATCGATACCAAAAGAGTTATTTTCCGGAACTTTCGCCGACACCAGTGGAGCCGTTGCACGACGAAGGGAAGAGCTCTGCTCTACCTCGACCGATGTCGCCAGCTGGTGTTGATCTTTGGATACCGATATAAAAAGAATCGGCCACGCATGAATGTAATATTCGGTATTTAGGATGCTCCGATCCCATAAATTGAATTATTACTATGAAGAGACAATCCCAGAAATTGGTTTAGTGCCTCTTTAAGATTTGAGTTTCAGGTGAACTCTAACGTACTGTCATCCTGTGATTCCGATTCCCCACAAAATATTATCTAACGCGAGGAAAAATTAAAAAAAAAGAAAATGCCGGTTGCTGCCGGTTGTGACGTAAACTACGCACTTTTGACTGCCGAGAATGTGCCGCTCATGTAGGCAAGAACCTGCAATGACAAGGCTATCAAAGCTAGATTCACGCGTTTGCTGCATAGGCTTGCTCGCTAGGACACCTTTCGGAACGCTAAACTTGCATTTCAACAGCATCACAGCTTTTGGTTTTGGAACATGTGTATATTGTGCGAGCGCATATTCCTTCGGAGCATTGTCTGAAGCACCCTGGCTTGAAGTGGAATTCTCACGTTCGTTTATATCTTGCTCACGCACAGCTCACAGCAAATCTTGGGGACCGTTGATTTTATGAAATTCCCATTTAGATAAGTAGCAGGTTCTTCAGCAGTCAATCCTTTTCGAAATGTCAAAAATACTAAGGAGCATGCTGGATTTGCAGGTACCCACACTGTACGTTCTTAACCACGCTAAAAAAGATTAAAAGTAAAAAACTAAAATAAAGGAATGACAATGCGATTTTCACGTAAATAATCACTGCTCCCGACAAACAACGATCCGCATGTGTAGACAGAAGTCCGGCACGCTCATTGGTGTTCCAAAAGTTTTTGCTAAAGGTAAGTTTATAGAACTTCGTAAATTCTCTGGCGCCTGCGGAAATACCTAGAGCCCGGAGAGGTAGCCTAGTGCTTGTGAATTATATCCTGGAGATTAGAGTAGCAGGTGTATACAGTATTTGCGAAAAAGAGAACTCCGGCCAAAAATAAGAATGATCACTGGTTTATCTTAAAATTTCTGGAACGAAGCTGTATACACGGCTAGAGTACTAACCAAAATATTAGGGGAAAAAAAAGGTTCCTTCGAAGGTATCAAATTTTAAAGTTTTGTCCTCGCCACTTTTCTAAACACCTGAATAAGCTACCTCGTTTGGATGTTGAATTAATGACCTGTCCTGTTCATCTCTTAAAAATAACGTACCATCGTATTCATTATTTAGTCGTCTGCTTCTAAGACGATCCGTGATCGCGTCGTTTTACGAGCCCTCTGATATTTCCGATCACCAATGCTTTCCTTCGCTTGTTAAAGGGAAGATGCAACAATTCTTGTATTTTAAGTAAATACCCCTTAGAATTTTTCCGTGCCATTCAAAACATATAAAACACGCGTTAGATGTTCGTTTGTTTTTTCCGCCAAAATACAGTCGCAGAAACTATTTTGGGAACGAGCAGCGTTCAGCTCCTCCACTTGCAGACACCCTTGATGCACAGTGAGCTCCAGACGTATGTAAAAGAAAGGCTTCATTTCCTTGTCAGTGATGGACGATGGCCAGCCCACGTTTGTCAAGTCGAATACTTTGCTCAACAAAGGGTCGTGGTGTGTGGCACGAGCAATGTCACGGCTGGTGACAGGTAGCGTGTCTAGACGCAGTGAATAGAAAGTTTAGTTTCCTTCGGTAGATTCATCTGCCACAATGTCAAGTGTCAATCTTGACAAGCAGTCTGCTTCAGCGTTGTCACTTGATTTCTTGAACTGGAGCGAGTAGCTGTACGTAGACAGCGTCACTGCCCAGCGCTGCATCCGTGCAGTAGCCATTGCTGGAATGCCTGTTTTCGGGGCCGAAAATGGTTTGCAAAGGCTTATGGTCTGTAATCAAGGTGAAGAAACGGCCGTAAATATGCACGTGGAAGTTTTTAAACTCCAAAGACCAGGGCCAGTGCCTCTTTCTTAACCTGACTGTAGTACTTTTCAGCCTCCGATAAGGTACGAGACGCGTAAGCCACAGGTTGAACCTTTCCATCCGGCGAAACTTGCGAAAGAACGGCACCTGTGCCGTATCGCGATGCGTCGCAGGTGAGCTGCAGGGGCCTCTTCGGGTCGTAATGAACTAAGATCGGTGGGGAAGTCATCGCAGCTTTGATTTTCTGAAAGGCGGACTGCAAACTTCGTCCCACATCCATTTTTCTCCTTGTCTCAACAGCTTGTACAAGGGGTGTGCCAGCGTGGAAAGTTGCGGAGCGAACTTTCCGTAGCAGTTCACCATCCCAAGGAACTCCTGCAGTTGCAGCTTGTTTTTCGGAGCAGGAACATTCAGTAGTGCAGACACTTTCTCAGGGGATGCGCAAACACCTTCGGCGTTGATGACGTGGTCTACTTAACGCAGTTCGTGCTGAAAAACCAAGCAATTGTCACGCCTCACTCGCACACCACGTTCTTGTAATCTCAACAAGACAGCTTCGAGATTGCTGGGGCGGTTTTGCTTCGACTTTCCTGTGATCAGGTTTTCATCGAGATAGCAGCTGACACCCTTCAGGCCCTTCAGAATATTGTAAATTATTCTCTGGAAGATGCCTGGTGCTCATGAGATGCCAAAAGCAAGGCGGCTCATGGCGTACAGCCCCTTGTGCGTGTTCAGCATTAGCTACTTCTTTGAGTGGTCCGCCATAACCACCTGTTGGTAAGCCCTGCTGAGGTCGATTTTTGAGAATTCTTGTCCACCAGCTAAGGCCACCAACATCTCATCAATACGTGGTATGGGGTACCTGTCCACCTCGAGGCAGGGATTTAGCGTAGCCTTGAAATCTCCGCAGAGGCGGATACTGCCCTCCTTCTTTACTACAGGCACAAGGGGTGTCGCATACTCGCTGGTAGCCACGGGCGTAATGACTCCCAACTTTTCCATTTTTGCCAATTCTGTCTTGACTGCTGCTTGCAGTGCGAATGTAAAGCTTCTAGCCTTCAGAAACTTCGGCTGTGAACCTTCACGACGAAAAAGTTCGGCTTGTTCTCCAGAAATGCTGCCAAGCTCATCTTTGAACAGGTCGATGTGGTTCTCCAACAAGGCGTCCAACTTCTGTTTCACAGTCTCCGACGTGTCGAGCCTGTTGACAGGGACCAGGTTCTTCCAGTCTAGCCCAAAATTCTCGCAGTCATTCTCTGCCAAGCAATGCCGGTCCCTTGGTTTCCACGACATACAGTGGAAGCTCCTTACTTTGGTCGTTGTGTTGCACAAAGTCCAAGGCCAGAGCCTTCGGCTTCACAAAGTCTCCTGTATACGTGCGAAGTGTCAGCGTTGTTGGTTGTAGCTGCTTTCTTGGGAACAGCTTCCGAAAATCAGTCAAGGAGACAACGGACACAGCTGCGCCAAGCGGCGCAGACTTTCCATTTTCCCGGGGGGGGGGTACTGCGCATTACCATTTCCGCAGAACTGGAGATTGAAGCTCACGAAAGTACGCTGGGATTCCATTTCCCATGTATTTTGTCAATAAAAATAACGTGGGTGTTATTATGTTTACATGTCGCTACTAGAAGCTCGTTACATGACACGTAAACGGCGTCTCGGTAACGATCGTGGCCCGGGCCCGGGGGGGGGTCTGCCCCCCCCCGGATTTTACTAGGAGGGGCACGAGCCCCGATGCCCCCGTAGTCTACGCCTATGGCTGCGCCTGTGTCAAGTTCCATCGTGAGCTTCACACCGTCAACGTTTATGGGTACGGTAATGGGTTCCCAGCCCACAGCCTTGACCGCTCGCAGAGAAACTGCGTCGTGAACGGACGTCAGTGTTTTCACCTGCCTTTGCCATTTCGATTTGGTCGGCTTCTTGTTACCCGAGCGGCAGGCGCGCTGAATGTGCCCTTTCCGGTTGCACTTGAAACATCTGTCACCAACGTGGGGGCACGCATCACTGCGATGGTTGGTCGAGCCATAATGGAAATAACAGGACTGCTCTGGTACTTGCTTGCTGATCCGGGCTTTGTGGTCGACCCGAACCTTGTGGACGTCAGGAACCGATGCAGCGCTGGTGTGCGTTAACGCTGCACGTTTAGTTGCTATTTCCATCGCAAGATGGAAATAGCAACCTACCGCCTTCTGGAAAGTCAGCTTTTTGTCTTCTGTGAAAAGGACGCGCTGTACATCTCGGCGAAGGCCGCACAAAAACGGTCGCGGAGCGCCTCATCAAGAAAGCCTCCAAAATCGCAGCTCTGTGTAAGATCTCGAAGTACAGCTACAAATTTGGCGACGGACTCGCTTTCTTCTTGCGAACACTTGTAGAACTTCGCCCTTTCCGTTATGACGGATGGGTGCGGCGCAAGATGATCGCCCAGAAGCTTGAGTGACGCGGTAAACGACTTTTCGAATGGTGACTGCGGGGCCGTGAGCGACTTCAACAAAGCGTACGTCTTAGGACCGATGAGACTCAAGAAGGCATGAACCTTCTTACCTTCGGGAACCACGTTTACCAGGAGGTACGACGCCAGACTTTCTTCGTAGGAGCGCCAGTCGCTCGTCGTATCGTCGAAAGACTCGATGTGTCCGATGCGACTCAGTGTCCTCGCTGAGGGGTGGCCGCTTGATGGCCGCTCCAGGATTCCGAGGCTGGACAATCCTTGGCTCAAGTCAAGCCCACAGCAGTCAGACGATGATCCAACCCGTCGACCCGATGGCAGCAGGAATTCTTTGCGAGAATTCCATCCTCGTCGCCAATAAATGTGGTGTATCTACAAGAAAAACAGATTACAGAAATCAGCCCTGTTGGAACACGGCTGCATGCTGTCGCTCGGGTAGGCAGTCAGTCAAGCACTTCACGCGATAGTCTTGCGCGCACACTGCGCGTTATGGCACGAGCACTGCGACACACATAACAGTACGCATGTCAAGGCATCAATCATCACGAGCCCAAATCTGAATGTTCACCCATTTCTAGTGTCCACTGTAGGATCCTCATTTACATATTGCCACCGCGGGGATCGGACAACTTGATGACGAAATCCGGAGATCGCAATGTTGACCAAGCCAACAACGCAATCCCGCAAATTCGCCACGTGTTGCAAATGAGAGACGGAGAGGAAACGTCACGACTTTATTCTTGAACTTCCGCGGCTACAAAAAGCTTCCTGCTCAGGGTCGTTGCCTACGAGTATACTCGGGTCCCGGCCACTGGTGCCATTGCGCCAGTGTAAGGTGAGAAACACTCCTAGCCAGTATCGTTGCATGGTACCTTTGGTTAGGGCAAGCCGGCCCTGAGCAGCACCACATAGAATAAACAGTGTCTGTGCACTAGAATTTCGGCGTAATCACAGCGATGTGAAATAAAGGAAGATTGAACACGGGTGCTGCGTGAGCGCTTGGCTGGGCCTCGTGGCCAATCGACACGTAGAAAGGCGCTCGGCAAGACACACGGGTCCATTTGCCGCAGCTGGCAGCGTGAGACTGTAAGGACGCAGCATGAACGAAGACAATGTCGTTCGCATGCCTTGCTCATTTCATCGTGTTTCTAAGCTCTGATCTAGCGCAAAAAAAATTATATCAATAATGAAATGAACCAAATGTATTCACACTTTCCGAAAAGGTTGACTTTAGGCAACGCACTTATCGCAGTAAAATTTCGTGGGTGTGTGTTTCAAAACAAAGCACTGGGGTTAGAGAATCTTGTCTTATTTTTTATGCACGCAGAGGCAAGCAGTAAACACCGTCCGCTTCACGCTACCACGCAAAGATGGCACCACGACAGGTATGAAGCCACCAGAAGTAAGCGGCTTGTCCCGGAAGTAAGCGCTTGAGAGGCTTTTTAACTCTTTCGAGTGCTGGATCGAACAGCATTCAGGGCGCTGGATTTTTCCTTGTCACCTCAAAAGAACCTGCTTGTTCTGGAGTAACAGCGCATGCGGACCCGAAAAATTTCCTGGGAAGCCATTCAACATGAAAAATTTTAGATTCTCGTTGATCAGGTGTGCGTATATCCCACTTTCAAATGTCTTATTTTCAGGATTTAATTCAGAACGGGAGTATTAACAACCTATCAAAGACACAAAAAAGGATGGACCAAATTATCGACTCAATGCACTGAGAAACCCAGCACACGCCCGACTTCCGGGACAAGCATCGAACTTCCGGTGGCTTCACTGGCGCCAGGCTTGGAGGAATATATTTTACGGTGCAGGCGATAGACCCCTAGCAACGACGCTAACGCCGGATTGGCTGCTCGGCGAGGCGCGGGAACTTAACATTTCAGATTCGAACGCCGCCTGTATCACTCGGGAGCGCCTTAAGACCTCTGCGTTCACGCCGGTTCGCGGCGACAGTAAGCGGCTGCTAATTACAAAACTATTAATCCACTTGCAGCTTCCCCCCCCCCCCCCGGTAAAAGCCGCATCTCGGCGTCCAGCCGGCAACCGAAAACCACTGTCCCCCATGCATCTGGTGAAAAAGAGTCCCATACCAGTTTGTTCAGCCAAGTTTCGTTGACAACAATCGCTTTTTTAGTGTTAATAGTAAAAAAGAATGTAAATATCGCCAAAAGCTTTGACAAAACAAAATGTCCGAAAAAAAAAAGTAAGCCCACGCTGTGGATTGAACGCGGCTCCGCTGCGTATGAGGCAGACATCTTACCACTAACCTACGCTACCACTTCGGAAACTCGTTGTAACCGCTGCCTATGTTGACGCCTGCAACAGCTATCTCGCCGAGCCAGCCAATCCGGCGTGAGTACCGTTGCTAAAGTGTGTATCGCCTGCACGTTAAAAATATTCGGCTCGCATAGCAGCTATGCACCATTCAGCCCCTATAGTGGAAAACGGTTGATAAATGGGCTAGTTGGTATTTGAACACCTAAACGGTATTAGCGCATACATAGAGAGAAGAGAGAAGATACAGGAAAGAGCGCTACTCACAACTATATTTACTGAGATGAAGAGAAGGAAGAACTTCGTAAAAAATCATCACCCCCATTAAAGATTAAAGAAAAGAAGAAAGATGAAAAATAAATAATTAGGGTGTTCCCTCGCGGACACATGCTTCAAACAGCAGGTCATTTGTTTAAACACCAGATTCGTTGTTGGCCGACAGGTTGCCATCATGCAGGTTGTTTTGCATCAATGTTGGCTCGTGCGGGCTCTTCATTGTCAAAGATGAAGACAAGCACCTCATTCTGGTCGGCTGTCGCGTTGTCATCTTGCCTGAAATTTCGCCACAACCGTGGTTCATGCTGCTTCTTCATTGTGTGCCTGTTAAAAGTCTATTTTTTGTTTGTTAGTGACACTGATTTAGCACTGATGCATTCCTTATCAGCAGATAGGATATATGGTAGGCTTCCAGCACCTTGCGGGTCAGTTTGGCTTTGTGCCGCCCTAGGATGCTTGTTTCGCCGAATAGCGGACTGTATTGGCACTCATTACAATGTGTTGCAAGATGTTCTCCTACTGTGTCTCTCAGAGAGTAATCATGTTCGCGTAGTCGATCGTTGAGGCAATCTGCCCATTTGACCGCTGTTGCTCTTGCCACACGAGAGTGGTATATTATATACCACGCCTGAAGTGCACGGAAGAAAAGGCTTGGCATGTTTCGCAGTGCACCAGTGTTTTGTAGCACCTTCGGCTAGCGAGTTTTCATCTTTAATGGGGGTGATGATTTTTTTCGATGTTCTTCCTTCTTTGCATCTTAGTAAATATAGTTGTGAGTAGCGCCTCTTTAACTGTATCTTCTCTCTTCTCTCTACGCAAGCGTTAATACCGTATAGATGCCCTACAGTTGAGATCACTGGTTCTGTCAGCTGGGACCAGCAGCGCCATCCAGATGCTTTTGGCCGGTGTCCTCTATGTGCATAAAAAACTAGGTTTCTTTTCACTTCATGATTTTTTTTTCGAAATCCTTCGCTCATAGAATTTTAGTATATTAAATGCAACGCCAAAAGAAACCTCTGCAAAAAAGTTGTATTTCAGTCAGTGCATTCGTTTATTTACAGTGTTTATAAGCACAAATAGCGCGCGGGTATAGCTAGGGCTTCGTGTTTTCGGATAAATCCGAAAAACTCCGAAAAACACCCGCCGGTAAAATTTTGGTCAATACAGATTTATCCGATAAACTCCGAATATGTATGTGTCAATGCCACTCCCCCCCCCCCCCCCAACAAAAAAAAAAAGTAAAATACACTGTTTTTTTTTTTGTTTGACGAGTTTAGATGAGTCTTGGGAAAATTCCACCATAATTATCTTTCAAATCTCGGACCGTTGTCAAAAGGGGTCTTGCCGCTTGTCTCTTCAAGGTTGATTCAGGGCAACAGGTTGTTCGTTGTACATTCGGGTCACGACAAAAACCACTCTTTTGGTTTCCAGTTCGGGCCATGCGATTTGTGATTTAGAGAAAGGAAAGGATATGTTTTAGTAGTGAAAGCTTTGGACAATAGGGATTGTATAAAATTGGGAAGAGGGGCAGTTCAAACTCTCAATTACCTCCTTAACTACTCCACCTCGCGCGGCCGCGGGCTAGATTGATGGAATAGGATGGGATGACTACGAGCTTCCTAGAGACTACCTTCGGAGAGTTTATTGATTTTAAGATATCGGCGTTTATTGGAGCGCCACTTGTGTGTGACTTTTGTCGTGGATAAATTAGTATTGCCAATGGCAATGGCACCAACGCCAAATTCAACTCAAGATATTTCGATTGATACAAGTGCGTTTTATTTTTTTATCTGGCATACGTTTACATTTGGTTAATATTTATTTATTTATTTTTAATAGGAAACACAGCAAAACTAAACTTCGAATTTCGGAGAATTGGGAATAAAAAAATATAAACTCCGATAAACTCCGAATCTTCGGCAAAAAATAAACTTCGAAAAACACCCTCCGAATTTGACGAAAAATAAACTCCGAAAACACGAAGCCCTAGGTATAGCCTATAGGTGATGCTGCCCTGACCTCAGTGAGAAATGCCAGACCTTGAATCCTTGTAGCCGGAAACACGTAATTTTTTTTCAATCTTTGAATGCCACCCAAGACATGAAGCGAATCGTTCATAAATATGGAAAGTTCTGGAATGCTTCACTTAGTCTCTTAAGTATGTGTTTCTATTTTACTGTCTTCGTTCTTCAAAAGATACGTGTTTTCTTTTTCCAAACGTTATTATTTGGTATCCTTTCACATTACCCGTTCTCATTTACTTCTTGCAGTTTTCGTCTTCGCACAACACACCTGGCACCGCTTTCAAGTACAATTTATATGTCCTTTAAACGCCTACAATCACTCACCTACTTACACAAAAAAGTTAGACACGGAGGCTATCATAAGTTTTCGTGTTCATGCTTAATGTGCAACCCTCTGTTCAGCACTTTTTTCCGTATGTTGATCATGCACCTTGCGTACTGATGCGTAACAACATGAACGCCTTTGACTAATGAAATCTCACGGACCCCAGATCTTGAAGGCTCCCTGGCATCAACAGGACCTGCCCCGTCTGTGCGTGAGCTCCGGGTGCCGCTGGCTGGAAGGCTACCTGAGGTCCGGTGGCGGCGAGGCGCAGCCCTGCGAGGATTTCTACGGCCACGTGTGCGGACGCCGCCACAGGACGGTGTACCAGGACGGCCTAGCTGCGCTCATGAATGCCATGGAATCGTCGCTCCGAGAGGAAGCCGCGGTCAACCAGGCTCCGCATGCTGCCCTCTTCGACAGGTGCCTCCGAGGAAAGCCAGCCTTGTGGAGAAGCGTTCCTACGCAGTGAGTCGCAGATTTTAAGTTTCTCCCTCGCAGAGCCCACCGGGGACGGCCGTCCAAAGCCGATTACCTCAGTGTTGCGCCGCTGAGGCAACGGGCATGTCGACGCGAATATTCAATCTCGCCGTACTTTTGTTACGGTGTACTAGAATACTTGAGGTAGTGTTGGGACCGGAGTGGCTCGGCAACGGGAGCTCGTGAGGGCGCGTGTATTGACAGTTTGTGGCGGCGCTGTAGTCGAGTTACCCAGAAACAATCGCGTAGCCCACGACGTTTGGCGGAAAATGCGTTTTGAGTCAACGACGCTATTGCTTTTTTTCAGTTTGAGCGGTGCGGGCGTTGGTAAGCCGACCACGATTTCATAGTTCCGTGTGTTCGATCGAAATAGGTTTTAAATCTTGTGTGTTCTGAATTTGCGGATGGTGAACGCGTAAGGGTGGCACCGAAGTACCGTCGGCGAAACGGCGACAGAACTCTTGCTGCCCACCTGGTTGCCAAACGGGCTTCATCCAAGTGGAAAGCATGAAAACGGCGTCCATTTTCGGCGTTGCAAAGGACAGAGCCACAAGTGATCTTTGGGAAAATAATCTGCAACGATCGGAAAAGCGTCTTGAAGAAACAAGCGCTGTCTGCAAGCTGCACTTCGAGACGACGTCCACATAATCGGTGGAAAGGAAGGGAGGATTCCTTGTGGACACCCCGCGCTTACGCCAGACGCGGTGCCGTCTCAACTGCCCAGTGTACCCCGGGAACTGAGGGGTCATCCTCCCGCAGGACGAGAGGAAAGGAAGCGGAAGCCAAGTCCACCAGAGCCCATTGTTGCAATGCGTTCGGGGCTCGCTCCGGAAAACGGACCCGTTGTCATCAGTGGTGAACAGCGCAGCTCCTGCCGTGATCCCACAAGGCATCGATCGCGACGCACTAGGCTCCTTGAATATGCCAACTCCCTACTGGGCTGTTCACAAGTTCAGCGACTGCGACGGTGTTGCTTATTTGGAGACTGCTCTTGAGCCTAAGTCTAATAAGAACAGCATCGAAAGGACAGTGTTCATTTGTTTCGACAACATAACCGGTTGTGGTATGCCAAGTATACCTTCAGGGACACGTGTGCGCTGCACATTGTCGCAATAAGCGCGCTGCGCATTGTAACCATGTATTTTGATGCCGTGTTGTAAACTATTCAACTTCTATCTTGCTTTATTTGCGTGTGCTGTTGTTTCCTGGTCTTAATGATGTGAAATAGTTTTTTGTTTTCTTCTTTGAATCTTATAAAGCATTACTTTTCGGCCCACGTTGTCTCAGTTTTTGGACTTAAGTTCAATGTTAAAGGGTAACTGCAAAGAAAAAAAAGTGTATTTCTAAACAGCCTAGTTGGGACAAGCATGTCACAAAACAATTTTTCCAACATAAAAACAAATTTTTTTACAGCAATATTTATGGCGCGGGACTGATTTTAGTTTGCGGCTATTTCGTCCGTCTTAAGTCGCGCGCCACAAAGTTGGTATTATACGTCACGGAGGTGCTGTATACGTCCGGAGTGACGTATGACAGCCACTCCGCCCGCGTCGAAAGAGCGGGAGTTTCAAACGTGGAGAGGTTGTGACTCCGACTAAATTACGTCCTGTGGCGTAAATATCGCTAAAAAAATTTTGTTATTTCCCGGAAGATTTGTTTTGTGACATGCTTGTCCCAATTAGGCTCTTTAAGAAAACACAGTTTTTTCTTTGCAGTTACCCTTTAAAACGCGTGATAACAAATTGTCACAGCTTATAAACCATTTCTTACAAGTGAACGTCGGATGGTCCTCAGAGGGTCGTGGCAGCCATGAAGAAACACAAGATTCTCATCTCTTTGCGACCGTCGCTTCGGTGGTTTGTCACATAAATGAACACAAAAATGTGTGACACGTGAAGCGAGCTGATTAAGGTCAAGAAGAAGAAGACGGACAAAAAATAAAACAGAGAGGTTAACCACACTCTAAAAAAAAGGTGTATTATTACACCATTTGTCCCATATAATACACCCCAAAACTTCAATTCGACGTACAGCGACCTATAATCGAACAGGCGGCCCCAAATATTACGAGGGGCTTAATAGCCGTGTGGTAAAACTTATTAAGTTAGCTTATGTACGTATCATTGACTACAAAAAGATTATCGGAGTTTTCTTGGCCCTACTGCAAAAACTCAGTGTTTTTTTATGTGGTCTTTGATACGTACTTTAGCTATTTAAAAAGTTATATCGCAAAGTTATCAAGCCCCTCGTGAAATTTGGGGCCGTCTGTTCGACTACAGGGCGCTGTACTGAAATGGAGTTTTGGGGTGTATTACACGGGACAAAGGGGTGTAAGGTGATACCCTTTTCTTTTAGAGTGCAGGCGTACTTAGAAACGTACTAAAACAATCTCAGGATTTATTATGTGCCGTTTCGTTCCACCGTAAAAAAAAAAAAACAACAAAGGTTTGCTTTGGAGTTTTAGATATTCCCAGCCAAATATCTAATGTTTAGCCTTTTGCAAAGAAGGAAATGGTGATTTAGTTTGAAATGCTCACCATGTGACGAACCGAAAGTTGCAGCTAATTCTACGTTGAAACAACTTGCAATCCGCTTATTTAAAGTCGCAATTGTTTTTATGTGAAGGCAGAATAATGTAGCTTGTACCGTCTAATACATCGAAGCATCATGTTGCCAACGGTCGTGCCGCAGGGTAATTGATGCCGCGGTACGACCGCTGGCAGGTCGTGGCTGTATCAGAAATCCTATGCGCACTCTACCAAAGCGGCACCGAAAATTCATATTTTCGCGCCTGCAGCCGCGCATGCTCTCACATTCTGGGCAACTCGCCGGTGTCGACACCTGTCGCGATCAATACCAAGCGCCTCAGGCGAGCCGCTCCGGTCCCAACACTACCCAAGTATTCTAGTACACTGTACTTTTGTTTCGTTAGGCACGTTTTAAAAGAATCCCTTTTGCATGCTTACACCATCTCCCCAGGATTGCTCCCTGATGCCACCCTTTTCGGAGGGCATCGTCCATCACGACCAAAATTGAGAGCACTTATCTTTCAGGGCATTCCATCTTTTACAGCTTAGGTGTTTATGGCTAAGGATCCGTGTATTATTCATGTGCGTCAACAAAACCTCTACGATCGCGCCGCCGCACGCGCACGCCTTCCCCGTATAAAAAGATTTAAAGTGAATAACCAAAATAAAGCGTTGACGAACGCGCGTGCAAGATGCCATTTGTTTAAGGCTTTTGCTTTAAAACAGGTACTGCTGCAGACGCCGGCGCCGAACGTGCACGCCTTCCCCGTATAACGTATGAAAGATTTGAAGTAAATAACCAAAATAAAGCGTTGACGAGCGCGCGGGCAAGATGCCATTTGCTTTGTGGCTTTTGCTTTATGGCAGTTACTGCTGCAGACGCCGGCACGCACGGCGCGTGGAACACCATTTCTTGCATTCTCCTTGATGCTTGGGTAATTTAGCAATAGGCCTATTCAGTAGATTAGTTACCAATAGGCACCATCTTCAAGATCAGTAGACTCAGGTAGATAATAGAGGTTTCTCAAGGATTGGCGGCTGTGCAACCCGCGTCGGCCATGTCTACACTCGCACCAGCTCTCTCTTTGTCGTCGTTCCAAGCCGCTTGCGTGCCTAGTTTCCTTTCCTTCCGCTCTCCCGGGGTGGCGGTCCCGTCGCGCGTGTCTAGTTTCCTCTGGCTTCTCGGGGCGGCTATAGTCGTCCACGCGAAATAATGACCACCGATCAAGACAACAATAAATGTGTGTGCGTACCTTTCGTCACGATGACCACGAATCAAGACAATAAATGTGCTTATATTTTTGTTCAAACTTCTGTGTCACGTCTTTGTCGCGTGCTAAACAGCTGCGCTGGTCATCCAGCTTCACAGAGTGGAATGGCTCATGATTTTTATGTTACGCCTCTTTCGTAAGCGTCGGTAGTAGGGGCACAAAAAGCAGATACAACCTATACTACAGGACGATACCAATCTGTTCTGGCAGGCGGAGAAACGGCTTATTAAAATCGGAGGAATCATGGGGTGCCCTGCGCTTGAAATGTATAAACTAACCCTTCCCCACGTCCTCCCCTCCCAGACGGCTCTGGTTACCCGAAAGAAATCCATTGCGCGCAGATGTCTAAACACAATTCCTACGCTTCTGATTTCGATGGTCGGAGAAGAGAAATTCTCCGATAGAAGTGAATTTGCACTTGCGACACGCAGTGGTCACGCGACCGGCCTGCCACATGTAACCATGTACCTAGCGACCACCAATGCTAACAACATTATCCATCCCGTCCTCGGCACAGATTTGCCTCTCGCTGCTTTCACATTTTTGATGTCCAGCAGTTCAATATTCTTCTCACTTGCCGCTCAAAATTTGAGTGCCTCGAAAGCATCTCGCGATGTCAGAGTGGGTCTTCGGAACCGGAAAACATAAGTGCAGTCGCTACATGAACGTGCGCTTGCTCGAGCATGCATGCTACAGTTGCGTAACTGGCAAGATAGATAGGACCTCGTATTGATGCCAGACCCAGTCCATTTTTTTCACAGATAGGGGTGGTACTTGTTATGAAGAATTTAGTACGTACCAATAAAATTCATAAACGTCTCCGCAGAGACCTCCATGTCAGCTACCACGGACGTATTAATTGCATCCCTCGCATAATAATAAAAAAGTTAAATACCGGCACGCCAGATGCAGACAAGTGCGACGCGTCGCTTCCGAGCTGCCGTTAATTGGCTCAGCCACGCGATGACTCCGCAACCAGGCTTAAAAGTCGGTTAGCTAGTGAATGCTAAAAACCTGTCACTTTTCGGCAGCGACTGTTGATCGATGCTCAAAAAGCTTTTGGAATATACAAAACTCCATTTTGGAGCAAAAAATAAAACAGACAATGGGAGCGCAAGCATATTCTTTATTCTTATTAATTTCCGTGCGAACACTATCCTAAACTTCGTGTCTTCTCCTGTCTAACTAAACCAACAGTGCCCTTTGCACTCTCACCTCCGCGCACCGGGCAAATTCGCTTAATTCCGAAGGTTTCGGGATAATGAGTGATTTCGCATTAAAAAGCCTTAGTAAAAGGCACTACGTCATTTGGTTCGCGAATATTATTGCGATATACATTTTTAAATCTAATTTCAAACACGCGAAAAATAAAAACCTAAACTTCGGCTCCGTCCAGCAACATTGGCCTCGAGCCGCCAAGAACAAGGCCTTCTCGGGGTACGAGATGTCACGTGATTCTCTACGCAACGACGGGCGGGATTTAGGCGGGTGTGTGCCATGCGCAAGTGTCATCCGCAGCTCACACTTCACCGCGTTTTGTTGCCTACGACATTCGACGACGTCTGAACAACTGCGGCATAACTCTGCGCACGTAGTGCCTGTAGTGTGTACGAAACTCCGGAAGATAATACTCGCAGACGCTGAGACGACGACGTCGCTTGTGACGCGAAAGACGGCTGTAACGGCGCGACTACGGCGGGGCGGCCGTGGGGCTCCCAAGAAGCGCGCTGCGCCGGCGCGCCGAGAGGAAACATTGCTGACGTCATCGGTTAGGCTAACTCAGAGAAGTAAAAAGAAGCAAAAGGGGACAATGGCGATGCGTTTAGCTCAACGTTGGCTACGCCCACGCCGTAGCCTTGACTGCGCTGTTGGTTCCGCCTCAATTCGCCCGCTTGAGTCAGACGATTTCGACAACTTCGCGAGTCGCAAACTTGGCCGAATCGTTTAAGAAACGTTTAGACAGAACAACGTCGTAATATTTAACGTATGGTCTTCCTAGGTGATACTGAAGAGGAGTGCATTGTTTTCCAAAAACACAAATGAAGCGGAGTTGTTCTTTAACATCCACGGCAAAACATGAATGAATTACGAAGGCAATTTAGCTCTTAAAAAGTCAATTTGAGCTCATTAAAGGGGTCAGAACAAGTCAAACTTGTAAAGAGATAAGCATGCTACTAGGACCCAGTGCATGTTTCTATATTTTTGATCAATTTGTTTTGAAACTGGTGGATAGTTTCGTGGATAAATCTATGTATAAGCGAGACCCTCGGATCCGCACATGCAAAAGTACAGGCGGGCTGGACAAAAACAAATATAATAATTACTGGAGAAGAGAAACAAGGGAAAAAAGGACAAACACAAATCTCCGAACGCAGCTAGGTGACAGCTGCGCGACTATCCGCCATGTTTGTTGGATCGGTGATGTCATTCGCCCAACGCGCGGCGTCCGTTCGCACAGTTTCCCAGACTCTGCTCTGTCGGCGTGGTTTACCTTCCGCGTTTTAAGCACACGGTTCCCAGACGGCGACATCTACGGCATCGCTCGAAGTCTTCGACACTGATCGCAGCAGCGATGTTATCAAAAGATGTTAGAACCTGATCATTTTGACTTCGACTGGCTGGTGCCCAGCTCCAGCCCCGACAACGAGATCGTCTCGGTTGAACTCGCCGTCGCCCGGGACGATCGCCACGTGCGTGCAGGATGAAAGATCAAAGGGGCAAGGGGACAAGAGCAAGAATACACGTTGGAGTAGCCGAGAAGCGCGAAAGAGTGCGATCGTACAGTGGCGAGGCGAGCATCGGGGCGCCTAGAATGAAAGAGCGTTCAACTAAATACCATGATCATGTGGTTTATGGGCACTACGGTGTGAAAAACTTGATCAGTGTTGCCTGGTCGCCAGACGAAAATGATCAACATTTGTATATTGATTATTCAAATTCCTAGACGTCTAAAAATTGCAGAACTTGGTGATTATAATAAGTGACCTATAAGCATTACATTTCAAGAATAATCTACCTGTTTAATTTCCATATCCTGACCCCAGTTCAGCTAATTTTCAATTAAACTTAACTGACTCTTTTCCCTCCACGAAGAGTTGGGGGAATGTTTAAATGTGCTAATAAAACATAACAATTAAACCTACGTAATAGCCAAGATACTAATTATTTACGATAAATTAAGTCACCATAAGGAGGCTCTACCTCCTTACCGAGACTGCTCGTGATGACCGTGATCTACTAAAATGAACATAATATACTTGTACGTACCTTTTATGGTAAAAATAAATGCGGACAATAGAAGCATAGCTTGAATTTAAAGGAAAAACGCGGTTGCATAACGATGGCGTTCTTGCTGCCAACGGATTTTGTCTGCGTGTCGTATGCTTTGTTTCGCTGGTCTGCTACACCTTCCCACGCTGCTCTCGACGCCACCTATCAATACGTGCGTTAAACGCACCCCGCCACTCGACTCGGTCGTCTGCGCCACAGCCCGCCTTTTACCACTGCAAATTTTTTGGCCCTATTTTTTTGCAGAAAGGAAGCTACGTTTTGTAATTTTACAAGAAAAAACCGACCTGCGCAATACACCTTTGACGAAAATTTTGGATTGCTACGTGCAAGCGCCGATTTTTAAAATCCATTTTAGATCGAGCCTGGTTATTTCAGTCACCCTATATATGGATTCCAAATTGGGTTGTGATGAAACAATATTACAAACAAAATTCTTTGCGGAGATTGTGAAGATGCCTCAAAATTACATAAAGAGAAAAACGTGTTTGCATGATATCATAGATGTGTAGAGATAATTCTTCGCGGCGGGAAACAAAATATTTTGTTAATAGTTTTTCGTGAACATTTAAGCTACAGAAGACTGCGATGGAGAGGAGACGGCTAGGTCTACTTGTGAATACAAATGTGTCACCCGTCACATTTTAAAGAACCAACCACAAAAAATGGCTCGTATGTATTCCACTCAGGGCATAAATTTGACTACTTCCGCGATCACGACCGATATTTACACTTTTTAAAAAATAAAATATGAAGATCAAATTGTATAAAGCACAATAAAACCCAAAATCTCGTCTTTTTCGTGTTCGAATCTCATTTAAATCTCGAAATAGAAAAAAAGTAAACGCAAGAAAACACGACAACGATATAAGATGCATTCAACTTGCCTAAAGGTTGTAATATATGACAAAAACTAACAGTAGTCTTATTTCGGAAATTGAAGTGCAAGGGATATGCTGCCACGTAAACATTTCCATATTTTTAATCTTCTTTTTTCTTCAAATATCCAACGCACGGATGTGCGATATCCCACCATATACGAGTGCTTCAGATTTTGCAAAAGGCTGCGCAGCAAAAAAAAAGAAAAAAGAAAGAAGCTGTCAATTTTTTCGGTGTTGCTTCACTGTAGTTCATCTCTACACGGTGAGGAGCAGACTCAACGGAGGTCATTAAAACGCCAGAACAAACCACGACCAGTGAGAAATATAAGGGAACCTTTGAGTACTCAGTCATGTTCGATACGAAAATTAACTGAAGTCAGTCAGGCGTTATTCTAAGCCAGTGGTTCTCAAAAGGGGCTCCGCGAAGGCATTCTAGGAGTCCGCGAAGCTCTGCCTCATCAGTCAATACCAGCACAAAAAGTTGCCTTTTTTTTTCGTCAGATCCAGAAGATATTTTGCAATTTTCGTTCAAGTATTTTAGTGCGTATGGCGATAAGAGAAGTCTACATTACACTAGCCCTTACTTATATGCATTTTTTTTAGGGTTGGGCATCGATTAAAAATTTTAACCCGATTAATCGCCACCCTTCAATCGATTAATTAATCGATTAATCGGTTGCGTTGATTTTTATAAATAATATATTAAAAATAATGCAACAACTCGTCTTGCCTTTGAATACTTATTTTACTCTCTGTTACACGGCGCAAAGGACATTCAGAATTGAGGATACATATAGTTCAACGATTGAAAGACTCACATATTTTTGCTCCAGCTCCGAAGACAAAGAAGTTTGTCCACATTCTCCGACAAGAAGTCAGAGCTTGGGCGATGCTTTCTTCTTTTTCAGAGAAAGGAACCTCGATGAGAAAGCGTTGATTGTTGTCTGCGTTTTGGCGGATGGTCCTTGCTGCAGCTACATGGGTGCTTCGCTCGTAGGCGATACTGAAGCGAACTTACGCTTCCACTTTACGAAAACGGCTTTTTTGCAGATGATGCAGTGGACTTCCTTCGAGTTAAAAACTTCACCGGTGGAGTTTACTTTAAACCCAAAATTTCCATCGAGATTGCCTTTCATACTCGTGAACTCGTCCATTTTTACGTGCCGGATACTGAAACAAGTAACCATGGCGTTGTTAGCTTCCCAGCTTGTTTTTCTGCTTGTTTGTCTTGCCTGGGCAGGATGTGTAAGCGATCCTCAAGACGTGAAGTTCCGCGGTCGCGCGGGGATCAATTGCGTGCCCGCCTTGTTCTTCTGGCCTCGGTAGAACTGTAATGTATATCCTCGAACACGTCACGCTTCACGAGCGGGCGAATTGAGCCTTGCTCATACCACTTGGCTGGGAACGGACTTCTTTTCAGCACCGATTAAAAAACCGATTAACCGGTTAAAAAATTTGATCGTGATTAAAGCCTTAATCGATTAATCGGAAGGTTAATCGATCAATTGCCCAGCCCTAATTTTTATATCATTATTATGTTTAATCTATAACTTTTCTCACCCCTCATCACAAACGGGGTCCTCCATCATCTTCTCCGATTCACGGGGGGTCTGCGAAACATCGATGGTTGAGAATCACTGTTTTAAGCGATAACCAAAAGTTCCGATAATTTGCGCAAGCATATCGTAAAAATATGAGTGTAGCGACGCCTGAGCAAGTTTCGCACTGAAAAGTAAAATGGAACAGTTGGCACAATGTTGGCACGAATTCTTCACATTTTTGCGAAATGTAACAGAATGTTACATGCTAAGCATTTTCACGCAGCCTGACATAAATGTTGCAGTTATCACATCTCAGAAATGAGATCACAGTATTTGTCCATACAAATGCTGAAGACCCAATGGCAAAGCAAGAAAAGCGAACTCAAGATGTCGGTTAGAGACTGGGTTTGTTAGGCTCTCCCCGGCAATAAAAAACAACCCGTGTGCAGCGCGTGTGAAGAGCACTCCCACCAGCCCTCCCCCCCTGCCACACACCCACACCCACACGGACAAAGAGACAGACAGACATGCACACACACACACACACACACACACAAACACACACACACACACACACACACACACACACACACACACGTGCTCACGCGCGCGCGTACAAACAAAGAATTACGCCACTTCTGAGCAGGTCATTTTTTTGCTGCAACTCACTCCCCGAGCAGACTGGAGGGGAAGCGACGAAAGCAGAACCGCCGCTACTCCCCGACCAGACTGGAGGAGAAGCGGCGAAGCAGTATAGCCACCGGGCCTGCTAGCTCGGG